>APFE031754357.1:0-32330 GCA_000404065.3 Pinus taeda
GTGGCTCTTCATCTTCTGATTCCTCCTCTGTTGCAGAGTCTGATTCTTCCTCCTTTAGATCAAACTCTATCTTCACAGGTTCCTTTGGTTGGACTTCATGTTTGATAACATCTTTCACCTCTCTGAACACCACATCTTGACAATACACAACCTTCCGCGACACTGGGTTCCAAAGCTTATAACCCTTTAAACCATCCTTATGCACTTATCTTCATCTGAAATTTTAATATCAACAGATGATAATTGACTTACCACAGTATTAAATGCATTCAGATGCTCTGTCACTGAGTCTCCATCTTCCATCCTCAGATTATACACCTTTTTCCGCAGGAATAGTTTATTCACCAGAGACTTAGATTGGTACAAAGTCCCTAACCTGTCCCACAAAGCCTTCGCCGTAGCTTCCCCTGATACATTCAACAATACTGAATCTGAGACACACAATCGTATTGTGCTCTTTGCCTTCCGATCCAACTTCTTCCATTCTTCATCGGTCAATCCCGTTGGTTTAGTACCCGGATCTACCGCGATCCACTGATCTTTATCCACCAACAGATCCTCCATCTTGAGTTTCCACAACTCAAAACTCTGACCATTGAACTTCTCAATCTCTATCTTTCCGTTGCTCGCCATCTTCTTTCACCACCAGAATCAATCTCGCAGATCTCCCACTGAATAGGGTCTACCATAGGCCCGAGCGAAACCCCTCAGCAACAAAGGCGTCCCCTTGAAGCCAAAACAGCTCTGATACCAAATGTAGGTTTTAACCCTGTACATAAATTACCTGCATATGAATTCTAAATCAAAGAAAATAAACAATGCGAGAGTATAACACATAAACACATATGCACAGAGATTTTCCCCTGGATCCCAAAACCGGGACTACCAGCTTGATTTTTCATTATGTTCCTTATAATGTTACAATACATATTTATACATGCCGAAGCATCCAATACCATGGACCGAAAACCATAGGTAGGTTCGCCCAACCTAATATAGGGTCCAAAAAAAAAATTCCTGGGGCGCTGCCCCAGACCCCGTAGAGGGGGGCTACCCACCCCCCTCAGACCCCTCAAACAGGGGGGGCTCCACCCCCCCTCTAACCCCCCAGTTCACTACGTAGGTTAGTCGTGGAAAGAATATAACACAACCCAACAGGGGTTACCTGATGATTTTGAGAAGATTTGAATAGTCGGATTCTGAAAAAGGAAAGCTTGCTTCTTTTTCTCCACTCCTTGTGCTCTCAACTCGAACAGTAACACTGGTGAATCAAAAAGTCATTTTATAGACTTTGAAAATGTCAAAAATTTTCAAAATTGGATTTTTTCCCTCTCATGTATCTTTTAACTTGGGAGCTTGAATTGTCTAGGATAGGTTGTTTTTCCAGGATTTTTAGACGCTTTTTCAAAGATTTCAAGTCAGTTCCATGACTGCAGACCCATCATGGCAGGTATTGTTTACTTACTGGCATATAGGTTAGGGAAGCCATTCTTCCGTTGCATTTTTCATAACTAGCCTCCATTCGCCAATATACTTGCCATAGGGTCAATCCCATCGTGTCATCGTTAGTAAACCAACTTCACTCGCCGATTTTTAAACTTTGGCACGATGGTAGAGCCATCCTTTTCATGGGCATCGTAGTTAGCACCTCACTGACATTTGTTGCCCATGTTGTTTCATTTGAGTAGGCTCGGGAGTCCTCTTTAGTCCCTCCATGACTTATGCACTGAAGACTCATTCCTCTTTACTTCTTCGCTTCATTCTGGCCTTATACCCTAGAGGCTCCTTTGTGTTGAGTGTACTACTGCATTGCATATTGACTATTTGCACCTTTTGGCCTTTAGCCGACTTCATTTGGACTCATGTTTAAGCTAACTTTTGACCAAGTCATTTACAAAATCAAACTTGAAATCCCTTAACTTCCGCAACTTGACACACTATGACCCGTGGAAGGAACATACTTTTGAGTGTCTTTGACCAATTTTTGCCTCCCTGCATTGAGCATAGGATTGTTCCAATCCCAGGAACTAGATCATCTACTTCACCGACACTCGTTCTTTCCATGTATTATAGCATTCTTTTATTCTTTTTCAAGCTTAATGAAAAAGACAAAAAAATTATATATTCCAAAAAAGAGCGGGAACGAGACAATATTTCCATTTATTGTTGGCAGCTAGAGTCATGTCGCCCTTGAAAAAAGCACTAAAAAAAAGTGTCTTCTCCGTTTGAGTGGGATTTAGCCTGCCTTAGGTATGCCTTAACCTTGTTATTGAGTCAGTCCTCCTCCAATTGGTTATCTCTATTATATGGAGATTCCGTTCATGCCTCCTACGTGACGAGCTTATACAAAGTTATCATATGCTACGACAAAGTCATCATTTGAGTCATGCTTTTGTTCAAGTGAAGTAAGCCTGAGTTGGCCTCTCTGCAGTGTCACTTGGCTCATTTTTCAGTCGGCCATCCCTAATTGTCAATGTCTTGTCTATCATCACATCAATTATATTGGTCCTTTACTCGTGCCGATTTGAGAAGGTCTCCATTGAATTCTTGTTGGCGGGTCTTGTCCTTATCAACGACGACATCTTGCTCTGAGGATAGGCCTAGAGCCGCGCCCTAGCCGTATTTTCATTATTGGTAGGTCACCTTGTGCTCAGCATCAATCAGTATCATGGGTCTTTGACTAAGTGGTTTCCCTTATGTTAGACATCAGCTTACATTATCACACATTGAGATTCATGCAGTACATTGGTTTCCATTTGACCCTATTGGTGGATACCTCGCCTCTCGGTCAGCTTCCATTATTGGTTGGTTCAGAGGGTTTCTATCGTGCACTAGCTACATCTTGTGTACGCCGGAAACGTGCTTCGGTTGGGTTACTACATCTTTTTCATCCGATTCCTCCCACATTATTGGCCTATGGGTTACACTCACACTAGATTGATGAAGGATGCCTTAATGCCTTCCTTCTAGCGGATCTTTCCCCATTGACTACGACTCACTGCTCTGGGGCAAAGGTCTAGAGTCCATTTGGCAGTACCTTGGGTTTTGCAGTCATTAGTGGCAGATTCTTCACTATCGATAGAGGGAAACCATCATTGTCTCCTGATCGATAGATTCTTCCAAGGGTTCGACTTCAGATCATTTATTCGCACTTGTTAGATTGTACTCGGGTACCTTGACTCTTATTATCATCATCGGTGAGTAGTCTCGTGTTTGTTAACGGTATACACAAATGACCGATAATCAAACGATTTCTCACATGGTCAAATTCAACTCATTCATTCCCACTGCGTAGAAATGTACCACGACAGTCGATGAAGACCTCGAGTTGCATCAGCATTCACTGGTTCACTTGATAGTTGCTTTTGTTGCTGCTAGTTGATACCATTCCACCTTATATGTTGCAGTCATTCATGGAGACATTTTATATGCTGGCACCTGAGTTTGCAGTGTAGTATCATCTTATTCCTTCATGTTCATTTGGTACTATTGGGATTAGTCTTTGATATCAGTGATCAACTTCATCTTTCAACATCATTGACTTTTTTATATGTGATATTCAGACATGTACTTGTTTGATCGTGATCAGATGATCCATTATGTATTTCTAGTCTCCTATACTTGTATACTTAGTGGATCCGCTTATGCTTGATATGCAGACATGCTTTACTTTCTCTGAGCATGGGTATGCCCACCTCAGATAGTGTTTCTTTCTGATCTCCTTTTCTGGCTTGGCAGGCTGAAATCTTGTGAAGTCCTTCTCAATTTTTGACAGGTTTCCTTGCCATGTACTTAATACATTTCAGCCATCATGTACCCCTTCTGACCTCATATATTAGGGGGCATCTATTATAGCTCCAAATCTCACCCTTGATATTTGTGATGTTGCATTTATGGCCTAGGGCAACCCCTCCTTCCAAACTTGGTCCAAATACTTAAAAAAAAGTGTTTTACTCCCTGTACGCGACATTGCCCTGAGCTAAACGCGTGTCTACGCGAGTCAGTGTATACCCAACACGTGTATATGTCTTAAAACACTTAAAAAAATTAAATCTCCTTAATTTCGGGTGGAGATCACAGGTTTCACCTGTTTATTACCTATTAGTGCCTGTGGCCCCAACTGTTCCCAATGAATTCCCGACTAAAAAACTACTTTGGGAGAAGTATAAAAAGGCTTCAATGGAAAGGCCTTAAGGAGGAGAGAAGAGAGAGAATTACTCTGCTGAGATTATCCATGATCAAGTCTAAAGATCCCTGTGCTTCCAGCACTTCCCCCACTACAAGAAATCCTTGTTTCCTTAAGTTATGATGTCATTTCACCAGTTGAGATATCCTTGTGTGAGTCATGGAAGGAGCCTTTTGAAGACTTGGGATTGGACGAACCCAGAGGATGGTTCCGCTTGGAGCCAGTAAGAGGAAGATTCAGGTGATATCATTCCTTGCTTTGTTTTAGTTATCTGCAATAAAGAAACATTTGTCTTGTTCCCGAAATCAATCTTCTTTATGCATATGATGTTATTGTTATGGTTTACATATGAATAATTGTTTCAATGTATAATTAACCATCTTTCAATAAGTTATGAAATTGATTTCTATATGATACTTTGTCCATATATTGCTATGCTCCTTTGAATTGGTTGTTTTGCAGTTTCAAGGATCGAGAGGAACTCCAAGAGGGTTTGGACCCTGGCTAGATCTACCCGAACGAAGAACCCCCCGGTGCACCTCTCTTCGCATAGTTTGCTTATTTAAGTATCATGTATGTGTGGAATGCTTGTCTTTTACTATAGATAACCCCTCGCTCTACTAGGGTGTTGACCCAAAACCCTAGGGGACTTTGTCCCTCAACAATCATGGTCATCATCGTTATCATCCTTATAGGAGGAGTGATAGGGGGTCTTTTTCGGGTGAGTTCAAGAAATCAAAGGCACCTACATTTGATGGGAAAATGAAGAAATCACAGGATGCAGAAGCATGGTTGCTTGGAATGAATAAGTTCTTCAGGATACATGATTATGCAGAGAACATGAAGGCTAAAAGAGCTATGTTTAGTATTAAAGGTAAAACAAATATATGGTGGGAAGATGTAAAGAACGTCAGACATATTTATGAGGAGGAGTTGACTTGGAGTGAATTCAAGAGACGATTCAGGAAGAAGTTCCTTTTGGAGAGGTACTATGACAACAGGGAAAAAGATTTTTCTGAGCTAAAGATGGGATCTATGACTGATGAGGAGTACACTAGCATATTTCTAGAGTTGTTGAGGTATGTGCCTTACCTCAAGGAGGAGAAGGACAAGATTCAGAGATTCATCAGTGGGTTGATGATAACATTTAAGGATAAGATTGAGTTTGATGAGCCTAGATCATTGGAGGAGGCCATCCAAAAGCTAAAGCATTGTTACAAGAAATAAAAGCACAGATCTAATGCTAAGTCAAACTGGAAAGGTAATAATAAGAATAAAGGGAAATGGGACAAGAAACGGGCAAGGCCTCAAGACACAAGTAACAAAGAAAATGCAGCACTGCACAAGAATTTCAATGTATCTGACAGAGGACGGGAATTTCGGCCAGAGCATAATAAGGGTGATGATAAGAAGCTCATGCGTTATTAGACTTGTGGAAAAGATCATCATCAGAGAGATTTTCCACAGCATCAGGGTGGTATACCACAGATTTACAGTGCCCAGGAGGCGCAGACGGTTGGGGATGTTACACAGAGTGTTCCTAGGATCTATGTCATGTTGGATAATATGCAAGAAGATCACCAGGTGTCTATTATCAAGATGGATGGTAAGATTTGTGATCAAGTTGTTTCTATTTTTATTGACCCTAGATCTAATTATAGTTATGTTAATCCTAAACTGGTGGATAAGTGTGGTTTGAATAAAGAAGTGCATGCAGATTCTTAGTTAGTGCAGTTGGCTACAGGTACAAAGAAGTGAGTTCATCTTTAGGTAAGAGCTTGTGCGTTTGAGTTGGATGGTATGCCTACATCATCACATATGAATTTATTGTCATTGGGATCATATAGTATGCTTTTGAGTATGGACTAGATGTAACATCACAGGACCAAAGTGGATTGTTATGACAAATCCATTGAGTGTTTGGATGATATTGGAGAACAAAGAATCTTGTAGGGTAAGAAGAAAGAAACATCAATTAGGATGGTGAGATCTAGGCAGGAAAAGTGCAGTTACATAAAAGGTTGTGTGTTATTTGTAGTGCATATCTCTAGTGACAAAGGTAAGGAAGTTGAGGATGCAAATGTCTTGAGCAGGTACCCAGTTTTACAAAAATTTCAGGATGTGTTTCCAACAAATATTTCATTATTACTCCCTCACAGGGAAGTAGACTTTTCTGTTGAGTTGGTATCATGGGCCGCACCAACATCAAAAGCACCATATAGGATGAGCACTCCAAAGTTGGTAGAGCTAAAGTTGTAGTTGAAGGAAATGATTTACGAGGGATACATTAGGCCAAGTGTATCACCATGGGTCACAGCGATATTGTTTGTGAAAAAGAAGGATGGTACTCTTTGATTATGCATTGATTACAGATAGTTGAACAAGGTGGCCATAAAGAAAAGGTATCAATTGTCGAGGATTGATGATTTGTTCGATCCGTTGAAAGGAGCAGCAGTGTTCTTGAAGATTTATCTGAGATCCAGATATCATCAGGTACACATCAAGGACAATGACATTTACAAGACAACTTTTCGGACCAAGTACGAACATTATGAGTTTGTTATAGTTCCTTTTGGTGTGACTAATTCTCTAGCTACTTTTATGTTCTTGATGAATAATGTGTTGCATCCTTATCTAGACAAGTTTGTTATTGTATTCATTAATGATATACTGGTATATTCTAAAAATGAAAAAGTGCATGTCGAGCACTTAGTAGTAGTATTGAGATTTCTAAGAGAGCATCAGTTGTATGTTAAGCTTAGAAATTGTAGTTTCTTTCACACAGAGGTACATTACTTGGGACATGTAGTTTCCAAGGAAGGCATAGTAGTAGATCCAGAGAAGATAAGGACTATCATAGAGTGGGAAACTCCTAGGAATTTGGATGAGGTAAGATCTTTTATGGGCTTATCAGTTTATTAGAGGAGGTTCATCATGAACTTCTCACAGATTTTATATGCCATCACATCATTGCAAAGGAAAGGTAAGAAGTTTGAATGGACAGAGGAATGTGCAATAATTTTTGAGTAGTTGAGACAATTGTTGACACATGCTCCCATGCTAAAGATTGTAGATCCAGACAAAGAATTTTTGGTATGCATCGATGCTTATAAAAGAGGACTTGGTGGAGTTCTTATGCAGGAGGGACAGGTAGTATGCTATGAGTCACAGAAACTGAACGAGCACAAGCATAATTACCCAACACATGATCTTGAGTTGGAAGCGATCATCCATGCATTGAAGATATGGAGGAATTATCTTATTGGAAGGAGATTTGCACTGATTAGCGATAACAATGGATTGAGGTATCTATTTGACAAACCGAATATGAATGCCAAGAAATCTAGATGGCTTTCCACGACCAATGAGTTTGATTTTGAAATTAAGTACATTAAAAGTAAAGAGAATAGGGTTGCAGATGATCTTAGCAGGCAGATACAAGTGAACCATATAGCAGTTATGAGTTCTTATGGGACAGATTTAGAGGCTCATATATTACAGGTAGGTCAGCAGGATAATAGGTACATGGAGCTCAGGCACAAGTTACAACAGAGTACAAGTACATGAAAATGCACATGTACATGCACAGGTACAAGTGCAGGGACAAGTGCATAGAATGTGGACTATCATCTCACAACAGATGGCTTCATTAGATTTAGGGACAAGATATATGTGCTAGATGACAACGAGCTCAAGAAGCTTATCTTGAGAGAGTTTCATGTGAAACCATATTCAGGTCACCCGAGATATCAAAAGACATTGACAGTGGTGAATAAGTTCTAGTATTGGTCGAACTTGAAGAAATAAGTGGCAGAGTTTGTAGCGAGATGCTTGGATTGTCAATGGGTAAAGGCAAAGTGTAAGAATCTAGGTGGGTTACTATAGTCGATCATGATTCCATAGTGGAAATGGGAGGTCATTTCCATGGATTTCAGCACAGGATCGCCGAGAACATCTAGACAACATGATTCCATCATGGTTATGGTGGATAGGTTGACTAAGCAAACACACTTCATTCCAGTGAAATCTACCTATTTAGCTAGTGATGTAGCACAGGTTTTCATCATAGATGTAGTGAGGTTGCATGGTGTTCTGAAGAAGATTGTGTCAAACAGGGATACTAAGTTCACTTCTAGGTTCTGGAAAGAGTTATTTACAAGTTTGGGTATGAATTTAGCCTTCATCATAGCTTATCATCCTGTTGTGCTATACACCACCCCCCCCCCCCCCCCCGGCCCCCCTTCAATTTTTAAACTCTTAGCCTTAAAATACTAAATAAGAAATGTCCCCTTTAGAATATAAATAAAAGCAATAAACTTTTGAATAAAATAAATTTTCAATAAAAAGTCATATAAAAATTGCTTTTAGAGTATTTAAGACCGCTCATCACAAATTGCATTGCTTTAGAGATCGTAAACTTACATTTATACACACCATGTAATAAAACTATCGCATCTCGTGCAAACATTAATCCCACGAATTACTTAAAGCAGCATTGAAACTTTGCGATATGATAATACTATCGCAATCGCATATCGTTGATTCATAGTGACGCGCTCAAAAAATTCTATTGAAATCTCGCGATGCGATAAGACTATTGCAATTGCATATCACTGATTCATAAGGAAACATCCAATGCACCTTATTAAGGAATTGCGATGCGATTTAATTATCGCATATCGCGCTCTTGAGAAAAGCGAATCCTAAATACATGCGTTATAGAGATGAATTGATTGTAAAGAAATAACATGATTTACCAAGTTTGAAACCCACCATTTCCCCAATGACATCTCAGCACTCATTGCAATCGAAACTATTCAAAAAACATTTTAAGAATGGTGCTTGAAACTTCCAATTTGCGATATGCGATTATTACACATATTAAAATCAAGCAATCACTGATCACAAATCGCAAAGTCTAGGAACCTATTCTAAAAAGGACCATTACAAAGCTTGTGAAGCAACATATGGCTTCAGCATTAAAGTTTCACATTGGAAGTTATGGTAAAACATTAAGGAGCAGTTATGGGTAAGTCCTTTAAAGATTTCATCCGTGATAGCTAAGTACAATATAACATCTCATGCATCTAATGCACTTAACTGCATTTGATCTGTAATTTGTATTATCTCTTCTCAAGTTTTCGACTCTTACACTCCTCTTTTTGGAGAGCTGACTGAGAATCACACAATTAGGCAAGAATGTCAAAGAAATCTCGAAAGGCAAAGGCCTTGTTTATAGTGGAAGAGGCACCAGCAAAATTGGTGTTAATTGCAGACACTACCTATCAAGGCCTCAGTAAAATCTCATGGGAAGTCATATATGCTTTACTTGAAGCAGAAAATCCAACGGAGATTGAAGAAGAATCAACAATTGATGCAATTCACCAAACTGAAAACACGTTTAGTGATTTGGCCAACTCCTTCCTCCATAGAATAGTAGCTCGTGCTAAAGTTTTGCCATACAATGATCTAGTGAGATGGGTGATTGAAAGTATTAATATAACAGACAAAGCTTTCTATACAGCTGATGGAAGGATGTTCAGGACATTCAAGCCTGAAGATGTGAAGAAGATGTATCACTTGTCGGATCCCCAGCGGCACTACAGCAAGGCATTTCTGGAAGCTTTTGCTAAGGAGCGAGATAGAGTCAAACCCTATCAAACAGTGGAGGCATTTTTCCAACAAGCATAAACATGAATCTTCTGGCATGTACTCTGTGGACTCCTTGGCATCTCCATATTGTTATGTTGTTGCTATGGTATGTAGGCTCTTTGGAACCCCTAACTTTGCTAGATTTTCTATAGAAATGGTTCCTTTGATGGAAGCAGCAATCAACTCCTTTATTATGGATTCACAAACCATTATATCAGATAAAAATGCTAGTCAAATATTAGATTATAGAAGGAACATATTTGTCACCACCAGAGTCGTGCCCGCATTTTATATGAGTGCCTACATAATGGACACAATCTGTTTCAATTTTGAATTTCCCATTCTAGGTTGGAAATGGACACTCCAGGATCCAACCCCAATTCATATTTATCATAAGTATTTATGGAAGTCTGACTAGAAGAATCATATATACATAATTTGCCATGGTTTTATTTTACCTATTCATCAAGCCATTTTTAACAAACCTACTCCTCAAGTGTCTGACGAGGCGAGCATTGCTTTAAATTAAATCGGCAGCTAGATCGAGGTGGAAAATTTCACCTATATTAGGGTTTTTGGTAGTATTACAGATCCACATGTCCTTCCACTCTATATTCTAGATAAGTTATTAGCTAGGGAAATATCATACCATATAGTGGAAAAAGGGATGACTAGAAACCTTAAAGACTCTAAAAAACAAGTATAGCCTTCATTTCCCCTCCGTTGTGGCACTTACACATTGCATGATTTTAAGCATGCTGAGAAAGAGGCAGAGAAACCTAAGGATCTGAGACTAGCAGTGATTCCTAAAAGATAGTATGATTCAAACAAGGTCGCTTACAATTTCACCAGTCAGGTGAAAATTAGTAAATTTATACATGAGGAGGATGAGTTTGTGATTTATTCGCTTCAGTAGAATTATTCTCACAAGTAACTCATCTGGTAAGATTCAAATTGGTAGTCGAGAAGATGAATAAATTAATGGAATAAAGGACATGGAGGTTATAGACATTACCTCTAGATTTATTGAATACTACCCCTATTGTTCAACAAACAGAGCATAGCGGGGAACAAACTATTGAAGAGATTTCCGGGGAAGCAGAAACAATTGAAAAAACAAATGAACCCCTTAGCACAGATGTTAATATTGACCCCATCTTGATCAGAGAATGGGAGTAGTTTGATCAGCAGATCAAAAGCCAGAGCAACCCCCAAAACATCATCGCATCAGCATCGCCCGCAACAAAATAGCCCATTGTTACTGATAGTGCAATTGAAGGGACACCCAGTACAAACATGGCTCAGAAAGAGGTTGAAATAATCCCGGAAAATCTTTTAGGAGAAATTACATTAAATATTGAGGAAATACCACCCTTTGATGTATTTTACAGCCCAAAGCACAGGGTTGTAGTCAAGAGACAAATGAAAAGGAGGAAAATTGACTAGACATCATCCACAACTCCTCAATCTAAATTCATGAATGTTATATGGAAGGATTCAGAGGTAAATCCTTCTGAGGACTTGACTAAGTTGTCCCAATTTGCAGGGGCATACACAACTGCCACAATTGATAAGGCCACTAAATTTAATCTATTGATCAAAGAAAAAGATCAAAGCATTACTCAGCTTGAAGAGCAAATAGCAGTAGAACAACAGAAGATTCATTGGCTTGAGGAACAATTGGCAGAAGAAAACAAAAGAATGAACAACTTAAAGTGCAATTAAACCTGGAGAAACAAAACACTGACCAGCATGCCATCCAAAAACAACAACAATTGTCCCAACAGCTCGAACAGGTTCAATTGACGCATCAACAAGAAATGAAGATACGAGAAAATATCACAGCTACAACTATATATAGAATAGTTCAGAGATTATCCGAAGGTCAAAGAATTTAAGAAAGAAGCCCTAGAAGCAAGTAAGGCCTTAGTGCAACAGCTCAATCTACTTTGCCATAAAATATCGATTGTCGACCCATTATGCATTATAACTACATCACTGATCGATCAAGCAGTCAATACCAGATTAGAATTTGAGGACGCAGATGATAAGGTCACAAATTTCCTCTCCTGGCAAAGCACAGTGGAAGGCAGAGTTGCTAACCTACCAAAAATTCAAGAGTGGCATAAAGAAATATTATTTTCGGAATGGGAAACACAGCTAATAAAGGCAAAAAGGGCTACTTACAGAGCGAGGGCTACAATGAGCAATGTGATTGAGCTGGTAAATAATAATTTACATGGAGAAAATTTGATCTCTGATTGTTCCCCAAGGAAGCTTCCAAAAGCGAAAGTCTTAGAAAATCAATGGAAGCAAGATTTGGCCACTAAAGATGAACAACTCAGCAGAGTGCAAAGCCTTACTTTGGATGTGTATTGGTCCTTTTTAGTCAAGCTGCACAGCCAACAGATGACCATCAAATGCCTTGCCGACGTTGTTGATCACATGGTGCCCGAGCTTTCAGATGCCACGTACACAGGACAACTACACTCCAAGATGATTCATCCTCCAAAAATTCAAATCATGCTCTCAATTTGTCAGTTGCGGATACAGGAGAAGAAATAGAAACAACGAATATTTTCAAAGGCAATTGCACTACTATTTTTGCAATTCAAATCCCAGATTTTAATCTTTATAGTTCCAACAACTCTAAGCAGTTTTTTTCACATCTTGTTTTAATTCTATTATATAAACCCTTTCATGTTATTGAAGAAGGGTTCTCAATTTGTACAAAAACTAGACTTGAGAAGTTGCACTTTTGCACTTCTAAATTTATTTTTTATGAGCAGTGGATCAAGGTTTCAGATTTTTGTGAAAGAAATTTTTCAAGACCTACATTTTTGTATCTCGTGGAAGTTTCTAGAATAAAGAGGTGGAATCGAAATGTTATTTACATATCAAGACTCAAACACATGCGATATTTCTATCACTGTTCTTTTGTATTGATTTAATTAGCATTTCATTTAATTGCTATTGTTGATGTGTTCATACGCTTCAAGCAATTCTATATTGAGTCACTTTTGAATGGTTTATAATTGTTAAAATCAGAGATCAATGTCAACAATATATATTATCGTGTCATGCGATATGTTTTTATAATTACTTTGTTTAATTTCCTAAACAAAACAATAATTATTTAAATGCATCTTTATAGAGATAAGCAAATCATCTATATGATTGTTATAAAATTGTTCGGGTTATATAGGTATATATGTATATTTTAAGTCATAGATTAAACCATCTACCATTCTAAGAGTAAAACTCCCTCTCCATCTCCTCCAACTTCTCTTTCGCATTCTAAATCTCCTAAGAAGTTGAAAAGAAAAATACAACACCCACTATTGAAACCTTAAACACACTAGACAATTATTCTCTTGAACCCCCTGAAGTAAAATCTTTGATTCATAAAATCCAAGGGTTTTCGATATCCCAAGAGCAGTCTGAGTGATCCCAAGGCAGTGTGATTTTGCAATATATTCCATTGCAACCGCTTACCAGAGCATGAAAAACTTGGTATTCCACCAGTTGAATTCCCTCTACCAAGTCGAAAAAGGGCTAGGAAGACACCCTCATAATCTAACAATGAGACTTTGTCCTCATCATCATCCATTCCATCTATACAACTGCAAAGTCATCCATCCATTTCCCAACTTCAGATCATAATCCAAAAAGGTACAGGAACTTCAACATCCTCTACCAAATCACTTTCAACTGCCTCGTCACCCTATTCTACTGTTAGCTCAACGATGGCACATAATCAACCTCAACCAAGGCCATGGACTAATCCAGGAGTGGTCAGAAAGCCTGCACCTTTGAGCCAATTTCCAGCTCATCCTGAAAAATGGTTACCAAAATTTAATCATGACATTAGCCTGTTAGCGAAAGAACATATAAAGAATTTCATGTTATCGATTAACTTGAATGGAGTAAGGGAAGAAGATGATGTTGTTAGATTATTTCCATACACTTTACAAGGAGCAGCAAGATCGTGGTACTTTTTGTTACCACCAAGGTCCATCAATAGTTGGGATGCTTTTTAGGAGCAATTTAACTAAGTTTGGAGATGATACGTCTACTACCACTGTGATTAATGATCTCTCCAATCTAAAATCTGAATCAAAGGAACCCATCAAAGACTTCAACTCATGCTTTAATAAGTTGTTAACTAAAATTCCTACAACATCCAAGCCTAGTGAGGAAGTCCAAAATGAATGCTATTTCTCTGCCTTGCCTTCAAACATAGACATCTTTGTTGATAGGGCTACTAAAACAACATTAGCAGAAAATATGAAGGAAGCAATCGCTGTTGAAAATCGTATCCTCTCTTTGGAAAAGAAAAATGCTCTCAAGGAAAAGAAGTCCAAAAAATTTACCTTTAGAGAAGATTCAAATAAGAAAGCAATCAAAGATCCATATGACATGGAAGGTTTACAAAAGATTCTTAAAACTATGTCTAATGAAATGGCGGAAATTAAAAAGCAGGTGGCTAAAAGTTCTACAAGAAAACCATTTAGAAACTTTAAAAGGAGTCAGTCTGCTGACCTTAAACTGCCTAATGCTATATCTAATGCCGAATCTAATCTTGATGATGACGAAGATGAACATATAGTTTTATTAGATGAAGAAACTGAAGAATATGAAACAATTGAATGTCATGGAATGTGGGACTTTATCTTACCCAATTCGGATAATGAAAGTGAACAGGAAGCTCTCCCAGTAAATACTAGAAGCAAAAGTATAGTTGAGCCTAATCAGGCAAATTCTAAGAAGAAAAACTCAAGTCCTATTATTAAAGACAAAGCTCCCACAAAGAAAACTCCAGTCGCGCCTCCCCACAATCAATCATCATCCTCCAATCCTCCCTCATCATCTAAAACACTAGTAGTTTCAGACTCCATGGATTATAACATTGTGGAAGACATGAAGAAGACTCGAGCAAATATTTCTTTGCATGAACTTGGCAAGCTCAAACATCAACAAAATTTGTTGCTTAAAGAATTAAATGTAGTACCTTCTTCTCCTCTTCCAACCAATGTATTATCCAAGGCAGCTAAGGGATGAGGTAAGCTGCCATATGATAACGTAGATGCTATTGATGTTGTTTTAATTGGGGATAGGTCAAATTCTCATACTCCTCCTTTTCTCTTGACTTGTGAGATCTATAATAGAAATTTGCATAACTACTTGATATATTCAGGGGCTTCATCAAATATAATGCCAGCCTCAGTTTGCTCCAAATTAAATATTGAGCCCTAGAAGTTTGCAGTTCACATTGTTCAATTAGATCGAACTAAGGTACAAGTTTTAGGAGAGATAAATTCAGTTACTATCAGAATAGCAGCCGATCCTAGGTTGGTCCAAAGAATTGATATAATCATTGCTGACATCCCTGAGTTTTATGGTTTGATCCTTAGCAGAGATTGGTCTGAAAAACTTCACGGTTACATTTCGACTTATTGGTCTCACATGTGGCTTCCCTATAATGGGAAACCAAATCAAATCAGAATAGAACGCAAAAAACATTTGACTCGTACAGTAACTGAATTTGAACAAGAAAATCAACCTTTAGCCTTCAATAATAACATGCTTGGAAACTATTTGGCTGAGTCATTTTTTGGGAATTTTAATGCTGAACAATCTCCTTTTCTTGTTAATAGTGTCATATGGCAAATCAAAAATTTTTCCCATACTGATACATCAAAGTGTGTTAGTATTGTTGATGAACTTGTAAATAAGCCTATAAATAAGCCTTTGTTTTTTTCTTTGTATTTTGATGGATCAAAATTCAATGACGGTGCAGGAGCAGGATGTATTTTAGTTAGTCCAGAAAGAGAAAAAACGATGTTATCATGCAGATTAGAATTTGAATGTACCAATAACACTATGAATATGAGCCATTGATTCAAGGGCTCTATAAAGCGATAAGCCTGAATATCCAATATCTGAAAGTATTTGGTGATTCCGAAATTGTCATCAAACAAGTAAGAAATACTATCTATTGTCTCTCAGGTCATCTCAAACATTATCAATTGCCTATTCAAGATCTCAAAACTCAATTTCTGGCATTTGATATTTCTCCTATTCCTAGATCACAGAATGCAGCAGTCGATCTTTTGGCTAATGTTGCTTCTAAATTCCTTCCATCTGAGGATTATAGTCCAGATATATTTTCAATTGAATTAATTTTTTGACCATCCGTCCCAGATAATGTCACCAATTGGCGTGTATTTAATCACGATGAGGATATATTAAATTTCCTAACTTCTGAAGGATCTTATGGAAAGCAGATTATCGATGAAACTAATCATGATCTTCAATTAAAACAAAAAATTGATGAAAATCCTATTCCTAAATCTATGGTCAAGCTCGAAGATCTTTATGATATTAAGGATAGATTCAAAAGGGTAACTAATCCAAAACTTCAAAGTTCTACTTTAAGGTTTGAATTAGTAAATCTTGGCACTGAGGCCAAACCCTGGAATGTCAATCTAGGACTTGGACTTTCATTTGAGGAAAGATTTGCTTGCATTAAATTATTAAAGAAATACAAAAATGTTTTCACTTGGAATTACGAAGATCTGAAAACTTATGGTACCTCTATCATCCAACACACAATTACAATGATTTCTAATGAGAAACATGTACAACAGAAGCTAAGGAAAATACACCCAAACCTTGAAAGAAAAATCAAAGCAAAGTTGCATAAACTCCTTAAAGCTAAAATAATCTTTCATGTCTGACATTCTAAATGTGTCTCAAACTTGGCACCTGTAAGGAAAAAGAGTGGTGATATTAGGATTTGTATAGGTTTTAGAAATCTCAACAAAGCATGTCAGAAAGATAATTTCCCATTGCCAACCATGGAATACATACTTCAATTAGTAGTTGGCTCAGAGTTAATGTCTTTTCTTGATGGTTTTTTAGGATACAATCGGATACTAGTACATCCAGACGATAGACTAAAGACTACATTCCAGACTAAATGAGGAACATATGCTTATAAGAAAATACCTTTTGGTTTTATAAATGTTGGAGCTACTTTTCAACGAGCCATGGGTTTCAAAGGTTTGATCAATCGGACAGTCGTTGTTTACTTAGATGACATAACTGTCTATTCTAAGAAAATGAGCAATCATCTGCATGATTTAAAATAGATCTTTGAACATTGCAAAAGGTATGGGATTTCTTTAAATCCCAAGAAATCATTCTTCGCTCTTAAATAATGTAAACTCTTAGGGTTTATTGTATCCAAAGATGGCATATACATTGATCCAGACAGGATAAAAGAGATTTATGATATTCCTTTGTCACACAATAAGAAATCTATGCAATCATTTTTGGGACAGATAAATTTTGTGAAAGGATTTGTTCCTGACTTTTCTCATATAGTTTTACCCTTGCAATCTATGATTAAGAAAAATTCAGTTTTCAAATGGGGACATAACGAAAAAGATGCTTTTGACTCGATCAAACAAGCAATCACTAATGCTCCTGCATTAAATACTCCGAATTTTTCTATTCATTTTATTTTGTATACTTTGGCCACTGAAACATCTTACGTTGTTGTCTTAACACAAATCAATGACCAACAAGTAGAAGCACCCATATCCTTCTTTAGTTATAATTTGCAAGGTGTTGAACTCAACTATTCCGAAGTTGAAAAGCAAGCTTTCGCTATATTTAAATCTATCAAACGCTTTAGACCATTTCTCCTAAAAACACACAAAAAAGTAATAATCCCATTCTCTGCAGTGAGGCAATTGCTAGTTCAAAGGGAAGTAGGAGAGAAGAGAGCTAACTAGGTAACAGCTTTACAGGAGTATGATATTGATATTAAACCAACGAAAATTGTTAGAGAGCAAGGTTTTTGCAAGTTATTGGCAGGAGCTTCTAATATTCCAGACCTGGAAAATTTAGACTACACTGCAAAAATAAATGAGATAAGTATCATTAATTATGAATCTCAATATGTTGATTTGATCTTTTACCTGAAAAATGGATATGCTCCCCCTAAATTCAGTTACAAAAACAAACATGCCTAAGATTAAAAGCCAAACACTTTGAAATCATTGACAATGTGTTATTCAGAAGAAATTATGATTCAGTTTTATTAAGATGCCTTGAAAAATTGAAGTGCAAATAGTTTTGCAGGAATTGCATGATGGCCCAGCAGGTGGACATTTTGGAGGAGACACTATAGCTCACAAAATACTACATGCGGGATATTATTGGCCCACTTTGTTTAAATATGCCCATGAATACGTAAGGAAATGCAAGATATGTCAAACTGCTACTAGAAGACAAAGGAAACCGGCCTTTTATCTACAACCAGTCAACATTGAGCAACCATATAAACAATGGGGGCTTGATATTATAGGAGAGATTGTTCCACATTCTTCCAAGTAACACAGATACATCCTCACTGCCACGGACTACTTCACAAAGTGGGTAGAAGAAATTCCATTAAAGGTAGCCAATTGTGATGCAATTATTGAATTTATTGATCAATTCATCATTACAAGGTTTTGTTTACCTAACGTGCTTATTTTTTATAATGCATCTTACTTTTCTGGAAACATTATATTTGAATTTGCTCTTAAGAGAGGTTTTAAGTTAAAATACTTTGCAAATTACTATCCTCAAGGAAATGGTTTAGCAGTGTCAACTAACATGAATCTCATCAAGATTATTAGAAGAATTGTTGATCAAAATCAAAATAATTGGCATAAATATTTAATATTTTCATTATGGGTAGATCGCATAACTCAGAAGGCCTCTATAGGTACTTCCCCTTTTAACTTGGTGTATGGGAAAGAAGCTGTAATACCTCCAAAATTAGCACTCCCATATCTAGCCCTAGTGCAGTTTATTGAAGAAATCCCTTCCTCCTCTATCCAATTGAGGTTTGACCAAATCCTTAAATAGGATGAGGAAAGAGAAAAGGCCAAAATTACTCATGCTAAACATCAACAAATCATTAAACCTTCTTTTGATGCAAGTTCTGCTGGCTCAAAAACATTACAGATTGGTGATCTCGTTTTGAAATGGGACAAAGCACATGAAGACAAAGGTAAGCATACCAAATTTCAGAAAATGTGGCTTGGTCCATTTCTGATTGTTGAAAAGATAGGCTCATCAATGTTTCTACTGCAAGACTTATCAGGAAAGAGAGATTCTCTTCCTGTGAATGGGCTTATCTTAAAAAAATTCTTTTCCTAAGAAGGTAACCCCTTCTTACCTGTACATATTCTTTATGCAAACTAGGAAATAATGTTGTAAATAGTCTCCCATTGACTTTTCACTATTGAAAAGTTCTTTGAAAGAATATTGTGAATACTTTCTTTCAAAAAATAGAACCTTTCAAGGAAATGATTACAATTTTTGAAGTTAGATAAGAAATGAAACTCTGAGAACCTCTTTAAATTTGTGAAATCTTCCAAAACTTGAAAATACAATAAATCATTTTGAGTTTTATAAAGTTGAGAAAGGTTATCTACAAAAAGGAAAAGACTTTCTATAGCTAAGCATCCACAACTCTATAATTGTCATCCATAAACTCTTAAGGAGTAAGCCTTTCACCCCATCCACTAGGTTTAAGATTTTTTAGAGTGTAATTCTAAAATATATATGATTAAAAGATAAGAGGTCTCATTATGAGATTGCTTACCATGATCATAGGGAACTAATTAAACTGACATTACCAATACTGCATATGAAAACAGGGTAATGGCTTATAATCATAAGACAAGGGGTCTCATTACGAGCCAACGTGTTCAGCTCAATTACAACTGGTGAATGACATTGTCATCATCTGGCTCCCAAACTAGGACAATGGCTTTTATAAAAAAAAATAAAAATAAATAAATACATGTAGACATATCTTTTTGGATTTATCTTTCAAAAAGTTATATTCTTAGATGGATGGGATAATGAATGACTGATGGTTAAAAGGTAACCCTGTCGAGACTATAAATGTTTGTTGGTAGCAGAGGCACTACCTGTGACAAAAGATTAAATTTAAAAGCTAAGTTGGAAGAGCCCCCTACTTTATCTTTAACAACCAATCAAAGCTTGAAGAAACCAAAAAATGTTTTTATTTTATCATAAGGGTTTGTGCAAGAAGTTGCAAAATTCATATATTTTTATTCAGAGTAAATTTTTACCTAAACAAGTCCTAGATAGTTGTCTTTTTCCTCAATTGATTTTGCATAAGAAAGTTTTAGAAATTTCATTATTTTTCAGTGATAATTGGTTCTCCCAGTGAATCACCAATTGTTGTGCTATACAACAACAACCCCCCATTTCAATTTTTAAACTCTTAGCCTTAAAATGTTAAATAAGAAATGGGTCCCCTTTAGAATATAAATAAAAGCAATAAACTTTTGAATAAAATAAATTTTCCATAAAAAGTCATATAAAAATTGCTTTTACAGTATTTAAGACCACTCATCGCAAATCGCATTGCTTTAGAACCTGTGAACTTCCATTTGGAGAGCTTGCAATGCGATCAGAGTTATAACAAAACCTTCATCACGAATTTTTATCAAGGTAAGCCATTTATACACATGATGTAATAAAACTATCACATCTCCCGCAAACATTAATCCCACATAATGACTTAAAGCGGCATTGAAACTTTGCGATGCGATAATACTATCGCAATCGCATATCGTTGATTCATAGTGAAGCGCTAAAAAAACTCTATTGAAATCTCGCAATGCGATAAGACTATCGAAATCGCATATCGCTAATTCATAAGGAAACATCCAATGCACCTTATTAAGGAATTGCAATGCGATTTAATTATCACATATCACACTCTCAATAAAAGCGAATTCTATAATACATGCGTTATAGAGATGAATTGATTGTAAAGAAATAACAAGATCTTCCAAGTTTGAAACCCGCCATTTCCCCAATGACAGCTCAACAGTCATTGCAATCGCAACTATTCAAACAAACCTTTTAAGAATGGTGCTTGAAACTTCTGATTTGTGATATGCGGTTTTTACACAAATATTAAAATCAAGCAATCGCTGATCGCAAATCGCATAGTCTAGGCACCTATTCTGAAAAGGACCATTACAAAGCTTGTGACACAACATATGGCTTCAACATTAAAGTTTCACATTGGTAGTTATGGTAAAACATTAAGGAACAGTTATGGGTAAGTCCTTTAAAGATTTCATTCGTGATAGCTAAGTACAATATAACATCTCATGCATCTAATGCGCTTAACTGCGTTTGATCTATAATTTGTATTACCTCTTCTCAAGTTTTCGACTGTTACGCTCCTCTTTTTGCAGAGCTAACTGAGTATCACACAATCAGGAAATATGTCGAAGAAATCTCGAAAGGCAAAGGCCCCCGTTATAGTGGAAGAGGCACCAGCAAAATTGGTGTTAATTGCAGACACTATCTGTCAAGGCCTCGGTAAAATCTCATGGAAAGGAATATATGCTTTACTCGAAGCAAGAAATCCAATGGAGATTGAAGAGGAAGCAACAGCTGATGCAACTAACCAAACTGAAAACACGCTCAGTGATTTGGCCAGCTCCTTCCTCCATAGAATAGCAGCCCGTGCTAAAGCTTAGCCATACAATGATCTAGTGAGATGGGTGATTGAAAGTATTAATATAACAGACAGAGCATTCTATAAAGCCTATGGAAGGATGTTTGGGACATTCAAGCCTGAAGATGTGAAGATGTATCACTTTTCGGATCCCCAACAGCACTACAACAAGGCATTTCTGGAAGCTTTTGCTAAGGAGAACGAGGTAGAGTCAGACCCTATCAAACAATGGAGGCATTTTCCCAACAAGCATAAACATGAATCTTCTGGTATGTACTCCATGGACTCCTTGGCATCTCCATATTGTTATGCTGCTACTATGTTATGTAGGCTCTTTGAAACCCCTGACTCTGCTAGATTTTCTATAGAAATGGTTCCTTTGATGGAAGCAGCAATCAACTCCTTTATTATGGATTGGGAAACCATTCTATCAGATAAAATGGAAAGTCAAATATTAGATTATAGAAGGAACAGATTTGTCACCACCAAAGTTGTGCCCCCATTTTATATGAGTGCCTACATAATGGACACAATTTGTTTTAATTATGACTTTCCCATTCTAGGTTGGAAATGGATAGTCTGGGATCCAACCCCCATTCATATTTATCATAAGTATTTATGGAATTCTGACTACGAGAATCATATATATAGAATTTGCCATGGTTTTATTTTACCTGTTCATCAAGCCATTTTTAACAAACCTGCTCCTCGAGTGTCTGATGAGGCAAGCATTGATTTAACTTCAATTGGCAGCTGGTTTGGGGAGGAAAATTTCACCTATATTAGGGTTTTTGGTAGTATTACAGATCCCCATGTCCTTCCACTCTATATTCCAGATAAGCTATTAGCTAGGGAAATAGCATACTAGATAGTGGAAAAGGGGATGACTAGAAACCTTAAAGACTCTAAAAAACAAGTATGGCCTTCATTTCCCCTCCATTGTGCCACTTACACATTGCATGATTTTAAGCATTCTAAGAAAGAGGCAGAGAAAACAAAGGGTCTGAGTCTAGTAGTGATTCCTAAAAGACAGTATGATCCAAACAAGGTTGCTTACAATTTCACCAGTCAGGTGAAAATTAGTAAATTTATACATGAGGAGGATGAGTTTGATGATTTATTTGCTTCAACAGAATTATTCTCACAAGTAACTCATCTGGTAAGATTCAAATTGGGAGTTGAGAAGATGGATAAATTCATGGAATACAGGACACAGAGGTTACAGACATTGCCTCTAGATTTATTGAATACTACCCCTACTGTTCAGCAAATAAAGCACAACGGGGAACAAACTATTGAAGAGATTTCCAAGGAAGGGGAAACAATTGAAAAAGCCAGTGAACCCCTCAGCACATATGTTAATATTGACCCCATCTTGATCAAAGAATGGGATCAGTTTGATCAGCAGATCAAAAGCCAGAGTGACCCCCAAAACATAATCGCATCAACATCGCCTGCAACAAAACAACCCATTGTTACTGATAGTGCAATTGAAGGGACACCCAATATAGACATGGCTCAGAAAGAGGTTGAAATAATCCCTAAAAATCAGTTAGGAGAAATTACATTAAATATTGAGGAAATACCACCCTTGGATGTATTTTACAGCCCAAATCACAGGGCTGTAGTCAAGAGACAAAGGAAAAAGAGGAAAATTGACCAAACATCATCCAGAGCTCCTCAATCTTAAATCATGAATGTTATATGGAAGGATTCAGAGGTCAATCCTTCTGAGGACTTGACTAAGTTGTCCCAATTTGCAGGGGCATACACAGCTGCCATAATTGATAAGGCCACTGAAGTTAATCTATTGATCAAAGAAAAATATCAAAGGATTACTCAGCTTGAAGAGCAAATAGCAGTATAACAACAGAAGATTCATCGGCTTGAGGAACAATTGGTAGAAGAAAAACAAAAGAACGAACAGCTTAAAGTGCAATTAAACCTGGAGAAACAAAAGATTGACCAGCATGCCATCCAAAAACAACAACAATTGTCCCAACAGCTCAAACAACTTCACTCGATGCATCAATAAGAAATGAAGGCTAAAGAGGAGGAAATCTCACAGCTACAACTATACATAGAACAGTTCAGAGATTATTCTAAGGTCGGAGAATTTAAGAAAGAAGCCCTAGAAGCAAGTAAGGCCTTAGTGCAACAACTCAATCTACTTTGCCATAAAATATCGCTTGTCAACCCATTATGCATTATAACTACATCACTTATCGATCAAGAAGTCAATACCAAATTAGAATTTGAGGACGCAGATGATAAGGTCACAAATTTCCTCTCCTGGCAAAGCACAGCGGATGGCAGAGCTGCTAACCTACCAAAAATTCAAGAGTGGCACAACCAACAAATGACCATCAAATGCCTTGCCGACGCTGTTGATCACATGGTACCCGAGCTTTCAGATGCCACGTACACGGGACAACTACACTCCAAGATGAGTCATCCTCTGGAAATTCAAAGCATGCTCTCAATTTGTCAGTTGTGGATACAGGAGAAGAATAGATACAATGAATCTTTTCAAAGGCAATTGCACTACTATTTTTGCAATTCAAATCCCAGATTTTAATCTTTATAGTTCCAACAACTCTAAGCGATTTTTGTTGACAATTTGTTTTAATTCTATTATATAAACCCTTTCATGTTATTGAAGAAGGGGTCCTCAATTTGTACAAAAATTAGACTTGAGAAGTTGCACTTTTTCATTTCTAAGTTTATTTCTTATGAGCAGTGGATCAAGGTTTCAGTTTTTTGTGAAAGAACCTTTTCAAGACTTGCATTTTTGTATCTCATGGAAGTTTCTGGAATAAAGAGGTGGAATCAAAATGTTATTTACATATCAAGACTCAAATGCATGCGATATTTCTATCACTTTTCTTTTGTCTTGATTTAATTAGCATTTCGTTTAACTTGCTATTGTTGATGTATTCATACGCTTCTAGCAATTATATATTGAGTCACTTTTGAATGGTTTAGAATTGTTAAAATCAAAGATAAATGTGAGTAATATATATTATCATGTCATGCAATATGTTTTTATAATAACTTTGTTTAATTTCTTAAACAAAGTAATCATTATTTAAATGCATCTTTCTATAGATAAGCAAATCATCTATATGATTGTTTGTCTGCTAGGAATTATCAGAATTCGCATTTTTATAAGATTTCCCGGGATATATAGGTATATTTGTATATTTTATAGTCATAGATTAAACCATCTACCATCTTTGATATATATTTTAAAACACTCATTCATTAAACCACACATTATTGGGAAACTGGTCCCATAATATCCAGTCGGAGCCACCATCTCAAACGGAAAAGGAGTTGTACTAAGGTCCGGACCAGGTGGTTATCCCCCAATGTTGGTGTTATGATTTTAGAGGCATCAACACATCTGCAGAAAGATGGACAGACAGAGAGGGTCAACAGGATATTGGAGGATATGTTGAGGATGTATGTGATGCATCAACAATGAAAGTGGGAAGAGTATATTCCAATGGTATATTTTTCTTACAACAATGTGTATCATGAGTCACTAAGGATGAGTCTATTTGAGGCACTCTATGGGTGGAGTTGTAATACTCTTATTAGTTGGAGTGATCCAGTTAACATGCTTTTTGATAGGAATAGGAAATGCAGGTAATCAAGAAGAATCTACAGGCAACACATGATAGGCAAAAAATTTATGTAGATCAGAACAAGTTGTTTAAGGAGTTTCAGGTTGAGGAATAGGTGTAATTGTGCATCAAGCCCAAGAAGATCTCCTTGTGAATTGGATCATGTGCAAAGTTCGCACCTCGGTTTTGTGGACCTTTCAAGATTATTGAAAGGATTGGACCAGTAGCCTATCAACTTGCACTACCTCTGATAATGAAATTCCATGATGTTTTCCATGTGTCATTGCTTAAAAGGTATGTTAAAGATGTTGATCATGTGATTGATTGGTCTGTATTACAGGGGGAGCCAGAAGGACAATTCCAGCTTAAACCTTAGTGTATACTGCAAAAAAAGATGCTCATGCTCTAGAATCAAGCAATCGAGTAGGTTAAATTGCAATGGAAGCACTTTGGGCCCAATGAAGCTACATGGGAGATGGCAGATCAAATGCAAGATATGTATCCTTCTCTATTCACTAGTTGAGCAAATGTTTTGGTATGTGTGTTCGTGCGATGTTTTGGTTTATGTACATATGGATGTAAATTACTACCATGAGTGGTGTTATAAAGCTCTAATAAGCAGTATGGGCATCATCTTGTAACACCCCCTCCTAAGTCTACCTAAAATTACCATGCCAACCAGGGTAAACATGAGGAGAAATGCTACTACAATCATATTTGACCTCCTATGTCACCTTAAGGAAGTGGAATCGACGGGACATCACATATAGTCATCCAACATCATTATCAAAACCCTCAGGAGAGAAGTCATTCACTCAGACAGCTTGTCCTTGGGTCCCACTATTATTCTGCAACTCTTAGGCCATAGTCACTCTCATTCTATGGGCAAGGGAGAGACCAGCAACCTAAATTAACTCTCACAGGCCTGCCTACCAACGACTGTGGTCTAGAATTGCTAGTTTTGTGCCAGCAACTCCGGGATTTGAGCCACTTCTAGCCCTGAATCCTGGCCTCTACCCAGAACTTGTTGTAAGTTTTAGAAATCATTAAAAACACAATAAAAATGCTGATAAATCAAAATCACCCTCAGGACTAGGCATGAGCATCCCTAATCGGGACTAACATTCTGTCAAACACTTGGCATCAATGCAACCTATAGGTTTAGGATACAACACATAGCATAAATGACTGAAACCACTTATGAAACATAACTAGAAGGATCACCTATTTCTCAATTAAGCTACTACATCGTCAATTAGGTCTTGCATCCATTCATTTAACAGTTACAAGTAAATATATGAAATAACCATGAGATAAACCAATCATTCAACCATGCTTATAACCAACATAAAACCATATAAATATCAGAGATATGACAACCATTAAATCCACAGATAAATTAGGGAAAAAGTAAGAGAACTTAGCTTTTATTAATCATAGGCAAATCTGACCAGGTATGGGACTTCCATGTACCACCCAACCATAGACATGGCTGAACCAAATCTCTCTTTCAGCTAATCACCCCCATACCATATTCCAAGTATGAATGTGGGATATCACAGAACAACCAAGGGAATCCATAGGTTAAACCACCTCCACCCTCGTCCAACTGTGATCACACCAATATCAGTGCTCTGATTGCAACCAAACATAACTTGGAATTCCATTCGGAATCCATCACTATCCTTGAGGAATTTTTCGTCTCCTTGTCTCTCAAGCTTTACCGCAATCCAAACCCAAATCACTAGGCCCTAAACTGAGACTTCTCAATTAAGCTTTACCGTGTATCCTGCCAAAACTGGTCAAGGGATTCCTAGGCCTTTGGGAATGAACCTTGAGACCACCTACGTCGCGGATTCTAAAATCTATCGATAATTACAAAGTTCCAAAACTGAAATAAACATCCTAGCATACCATGGCATCTATAAAAAGGCTAGACTAGGCTGAAAACCACTGTCATAAGCCAGAAATACCATGCCACTAACAACAAGAGAACCATACGCCAACATGCAAAGCCGTGCATGTCCAAACCAACTAGGAAATAAAACATGAAAAAGGTTACTTGCAAGTATTCCCATTGAATTTTCTTGATCCTGCTTTCCTTTCCTTATTCCTTGCTTGCTTTTCCTTTCCTTGTTCCTTTCTTTCTTTTCCTTTCCTTATTCCTTGCTTGCTTTTCCTTTCCTTTCCTTGCCTTCCCTTTCCTTTGCTCCAAACTAGAGTGCTCTAAGAAAACTCTAAGTGACCAAGAGAGTGAGAGAGAGAGAATAATGAGAAAGATCCAAACTTGAACTTGAGAATAGCCATGAACTAGTCCTCTAAAGCCTTTTTATGAATGAGGCCTCTAATTTCTTCATTTTCCTTCAATTTCCTCCTCACATGCAACCTATGACCTTTCACCTTACTTTTCTCCTAATTTCCTTTATTTTCGTAAATAAATGTGCCAAAATGCCTTTTATCATTTTAATGCCTTTGCCTTTGCCTTAGCCTTTGCCAATTTCCTTAGCCAAAACACACATCTAGTGATGCCCACTAGGATATCTTTTCCCAACATTCAGCTTGGATTAAGTGTCCCTTAACCATGGTCTTATTTTGCCTTTATTAACCTTTATTACATGAACTTTTCTACCAGGGTTGTTATAGAACCCTCCCCCTTGGGGAAAACCATTCTCGGTGTTAAACCACACTAAGACCTCAGCAAAAATGCTGAAAAGAAAACATAGTAGCTATGGAGATTTATAACTTAGCTCGTTGCAATATTTACAACTAAGAACCTGCTCACAAGCGAAACATCATGACAACGTGACAAGATAACAACCATATCACTTATTGGAGCTTTATTACTTAGCTCATGGAAGTATTTACATCCATATACATATACATATACAATTATTAAAGCATCAGCAAAACATATGCCAAACGTAAACCAACATCCAACCAAAACTTCTTTGCCTTAACCGGCAAACAATGAAGGATATAGAGCCCGCATCTGATCCAACATTTCCCATGTAGCTTCTTCATGCCCAAAGTGCTTCCACTACACTTTAACTTGCTCTATGGCTCTGTTCCTGAGAATGATATGTTTCTGCTACAATATGCATTGAGACTCCAAATGGAACTCTCCTCCTTGCTCCACCTATAATACAAACCAATCAATAGCATGATCAACATCCTTTATATAATTATTAAGCAATTAAATATGGAAAACATCCTGGACTTTCACTGTTGGAGGAAGTGCAAGTCGATATGCCATTGGTCCAATCCTTTCAAGGATCTCAAAAGGCCCATAATACCGTGGTGCCAACTTTTCACATGAACCAATCCTTAAAGAGATTTTCTTTGGCATGATGCACAAATACACATGCTCCCTAACCTAAAACTCTTTGAACACCCTCTATTGATCTGCATAACTCTTATGTCTATCCTATGTTGCCTTTAGATTCCTTTATAACCTTCATTTCCTTTTCCATGTCTATCAACATGTCTGGTCCAATAAGTACCATGTTCATTGGATCACTCAAGTTGATTGGAGTGTTACAAATTTTCCCATACAATGCCTCAAAAGGACTCATCCTTAATGACTCTTGATAACCATTGTTGTATGTGAACTCAACCAATGGTAGATACTCTTCCCATTTCCTCTGTTGGTGCATCACATACATCCTCAACATATCTTCCAAGACCCTGTTGACCCTTTTTTTCTGACCATCTATCTATGGATGATACGTTGTGCTTGTAGGTTTTAACCCTGTATAGAAATTACCTGCATACGAATTCTAAAAACACATAAAATAAACAATGCGAGAGCATAACACATAAAACACATATACATAGAGATTTTCCCATGGATCCCAAAACTGGGACTACCAGCTTGACTTTTCATTATGTTCCTTTCAATGTTACAATACATATTTATACATGCAGAAGTGTTGCGGAGGTAAATCCCCTCTGCGGACAGAGGTGGATCCCACTAGCCCCACAGGGGTCTAGCAACAATCAATCACGCTGCATGCAAGTTTCTAGCTATATAATTTAAAAGTCGATCTAGGAGACCAACCTGGGATCCAACGCTTGTTTGTTGTGGGGGAAGTGTCGCTCCTATCCTCTATCTCCGGCCAGTCGCTATCCGCACATAGATACCTGCACAAGTGAAGAATAAACCACAACAAGCATAAAATCCAAAAAACATACAGCTATGTACCAGTCAAGCAAGATACAATTCACATATCACCGATGTAACACATGAATGAAACCATAATGACAGTCGCTTTGCATTAAATAGAAATGAGAGAAGAGATTACAACCACTTAAGGCTTGACACTGTAAAACTCCTCTAGCTGGGTGGGCAGTCAGTCTGACATGCCTTGCAAAGTCACTTTCTCTCTCAACAATCCGACAGCATAACCTTACTTTCAACTTTCAGCTCAAAAAGTATCTCTCTCACACTAGCTTGTTTGCTCTTTTGCTTTTGCCTCCAAAAACTAGCTTGTTCATTATGGGGAGACAGGCTTTTATAGATAAAGGGAGAGGAGATATACATTGTATGTGGACACATTCTGAGTTTTGGTAATGTCTCATAATAGCCATTGCCTTGGATAGAAAAGCCGAAACCCGGATGCTTTTGTGGGATTTTTCTTCAGGGAACTGAGTGAGTCGCAAGGGAAAAAGCATTCTAGCATGCGCTAGCCAAAAATCATGCCTAATTTGTGTGGCGCGGGCCATGCTCTGGGACAGAGCGCTTATGGGCGCGCCCTCTTTTTAAGGACTGAGCCATTGGCGCGGGGTAATATACTGTGTACCCGCGCTAATGGGAAAAAGGCATTTTCCAAGGCTAATCTTCAGAAGGTGTCTTCAGAGTTATTGAAATTCATACTCAGGAGGCCTCAATGCAAGTGTTTTCAAGTTATGTCACTGGTCACAGGTCCGTAAATGTGTCCTCCAATGTGTGACAGTGGGGGGGTACAAGGACGGTGACCAACGGTGACAAATTACTGCGTAACAGATGCCCCCTAAAGCATGAGCCTCGAGAAAGAGAGAGAGGTGAAGTGCTTTACAAGATCATATCGAACTGCCGCCGAGAACCTGCATAGAGAGATACAGTATGATAGTTCAAATACATGATGTATGTGGTATGGACGCAACCATCCATTGACAGAGTGCATAATAATCAAGATCCGTAGTATGGACGCAGCCATCTAGTTGGGATCGATGAATAGACTCCGGTATGGTCGCAGCCATCCAGTGAAAGAGTCATGTATCAAAATCACGCCTGGATTACAACAGACACAATCCAGGGTCTTGCGCTCCATCTCGACCCGAACACAAGTACAAGTCCAAGCATGTGAAAATGTAAGCTGAAGTCGAACACGCTTGGACATCGTCTGATTACCAGTCAATAATGAAAACTGTTAACAGACGCGAGAGGTACCACCAATAATGACAATGGCCCTCAAGGTACTACAGGTATAGTCTACGGCGTGTGAATATATGAGCCGAAGTCGAACACCCATAGAGTTATTCGATCGGAGGCCAATGATGAAAACCTCACGTCAAATACGAAGAACCTGCCATTAAGGCATGCAAGCTCCAAGGTACCAGAAGGGAGTCTCTAGGCCACTTTCCTGGATAATGAGCTGAAGTCGACAGGAAGTGGTCTTTGTCGAAGGTGGGCCATAATGTTTCCCACATCATTGACGTGAGACGGGATGATACAATGTTGTGAAATGAGAGTTATGAACTATCAAGCGGAGGCAGTTTTTCTTCTTTGCAGAGGTGGACTTCTCTTGAACATATTGACGGCACAACAGTGAAGTTGGCAGTATTTTGACATCATTAGATCAGAGGTCACGATGACGAGGCAATGAGCAGATGAGAGGCCAAAAAGGATCACCCAAACCCACGGAGGCAAGTGAAAAGCCAAATCAGATATCCCACCCTGACGCGAAAACAGAGGAGTGCCATGTTCAAGAGCGACATACTGCCGACGTGACTTATGATTATGGTTTCAAAATTTTTCCCCCGCCATTTCTGGCGAGTACCCCGATTATTTTTGAACAAGCTTGAGGGGGTAGCATATGCTTGCAGTATAAGTCCGACCTTCGGTCGAATCCAACCTAGTATGGTTTAACGAGCCCTAGGGAGGAGAGGCTCAAATCTCATCACGTGTGACGAGTCCAATGTCGTCAGGTTTTAACGAGTCCGACATAGGTAAAACTCGGAGTCTTTTTCATGTTTAGAGAGTCTGAAAAAAAACACGGAAAAGGAAACTCTAATCCACTGTCGTCAGGGTTTAACGAGTCCGACATAGGTAAAACTCGGAGTCTTTTTCATGTTTAGAGAGTTTGAAAAAGACACGGAAAAGAAAACTCCAGAGGTCCTTTTTCGTAAAGTTGTGTCTCTCGGGTCCGAAAAAGTGTAAAATGATACCCGAAAGAACCGCCCGATCGTTACGACCGAGGAGTACTTTTCATGAGTAGTGACTCTGATCTGAAAAAGTAAAAAAGGGATCAAAATCACATCATTTCGCAACCATTAACGAGTTTGAAACGACAAAAACCCGGTAATCTTTTAGTGTTTAAACAGTTGATAAAAGAACTTAAAACGACCGCCTCTTGGTAACTGTTTAACGAGTCAAGAGGGATAACTCGGCAATCTTTTCCACTTTAAGGTCAGGAAAAGAGCTGAAAGCGGACCATTGTGGTAACATTTTCTTGCGCCTTGCGTTATTTACAAATGTCTCAAATGTCTATCTAACACATGATTGGCCAATGCATCAGATACTACGTTCAATTGTCGCGGAATGTGTTGATACGTAATCAATTCAAAATTCTTTTCTAACAATTTGATATGCAAATACAATCTCAAGATATGATGGTTTCTGACGGAATAACGCCTATTAAGCTGGTGGACGACAAGCTGAGAGTCCAGGTTTACTACTAATGTGCGAATGCCAAGATTAATTGCTTCAGTAAGAAGTTCAATTACGGCGGAATATTCGGCCACATTATTCGTGGTATGACCCAGACAGACACCTTGAAGATCAACCAGTGTACCACGATGATCATAGATCACCCATGCCGCAGAGGATAAGTTACGAGTGCTGCGATAGGCACCATCAGCGAAATCGATATAAGGCGGACTAGACATCTGGTTAAGAAGCGAAGGACACAAATAAGGAAAAGGTTATAATAGAGTTTCTACAAAAATTTTAAAATACATGTATATACAACAAGAAGCGTACTAGTATCATGCATAGTACTTTTTCAAATACAGCCCATTACGAGGCTGCGCG
>APFE031754361.1:0-27362 GCA_000404065.3 Pinus taeda
AGATGGGTCTAGGTGGATACTAATTCAATGTGATTTTACAAAAGAAGCATGGAAATTTATGGCGATGATGACATAAGGAAAAGGTAAGTGGAGTGAAAGTATATTATTGGAAAGAATTTAAAAATGGTTTGAGAAGAAACCCTCAAATAATAGAGAACCTTATTTCCACTGGTGTAATGGTTATATGGATAGATAAAAACATATACATTTTTTAAAATAATGTATTGCAACCTTTTAAATTACCACAATAATTTAAAATATCAAAGAATTAAATAGATGTCAAAACTAAAAAAGCCAAGAAAGATAGGAAAATTGAAGGGAGACAAACTTAAATCTTGGAATTTCTTTAATGGTGCATGTTAAAAATGTCGAGTGATTTTCCTATCAAATCTCACAAAATTATTTCAAAATGGAACGAGAGGTGAAATAACCAATATTTTTGAATAAAAGGCTTTAATATGTGTGTGTGTGTGTGTGTGTGTGTAAAGAGAATTATCCAAGATAAATAATTTGATAATACTTTGATTTACCAAATGAAAACATTAAAACCATAATTTTTATTAATTTATTTCTCTCCCATGTAGACAAACACAAAACACAACATGGAAGTGAACATTCCATCTCATTCAAAAAATTGAAAAAAAAGGAAAAAGGAAACACAACATGGAAGTGAGCATTATGTCATATTAAAAAAAAACAAAATCCATAATGAGTAATTACGAACTCAAATGGTTGGCAGGGTCAACCCTTTTGAAGAGGGTAGAGGGCTCGGGGGCGAACCCTTCCCACCCCAACTCTTTGTTTTTCACCTTCTTCCACCAGTGCAGCGGGGGATTTCTTCTCTTGATGTGTGGGTGACATCTTTATTTTAGGGCTTTCTGAGGTGTTCGGGGTTCATTGTGGCCTCCTACCAGCTTGCTCTGCTACGATTTTCTTCTCGTCAGGTTTCTTGATGGTGTCTAGGTTTGGGCTTCACTACTGCCCAGGTTAATGTTTTACAGTGCTACCATTTTCCAATGCCTCTCCTACCCTTCTCGTCTATGTTTGAGTTGCTTCGCTACGAGGCTGTCACGACATTATTGTTGGTATTTGATGCCCTCTTTGCTTATAGTTTCGTCACTCGATTTTGGGCTTTTTTCTTTGGGTTTTCTTGGGTGACCAGTCCCAGGTTCTGAGTTTTTTTTCTAGGTTTTCTAGACTTTGCGGAGTTTTTTCAATATTATTCATTCAACCTTAGATGTTAGGAGAGATGGGTCTAATCCTCAGGCCCATTAGCTCCTCGATCTTCTCCACCAGGGCATTCCATACAATTTATCTTTTATGTTCCCGCGTTGTATCTTTTATATTCATGCATTGTATCTTTTATAGGAGACCATTTGGTTCTCCCGCATTGTATGGACATCATTGTACTCAGCAATCCCTTTGACCTACCTCATGGTCAATATTGGACATAAATATAATTACCTTATCTATCTTATCTTATTTGTGGGTTGTTGTACCCGGTTTTCTATGTGCATGTGATGAGGCCTCTTAGAGAATCTCTAAATGTTTCTTGTTGGTAAAAGAATCTTCCGGTGCTATTTTCTTGCCAATCAAAGTATCTTCTGGTATTGGCAAAGTGCTTCTCTTTGTTGGTGACATAGTTATGGGATCCTTTTAAATCTTGTTTGTGAGATTTACGCCCTTCTTTCTTTCATAATTCCGTTGGGGTGTATTGACCTGCATAGTAATAATTGATTGCCCATTTTTTAGGCTATATTAGTGCGCCCTTATGGGTTCTTTGACGAGCGTGCTATTACTTGGTTTTCATCAGAAATGATGATAATGTATATAAACAACTTATTATTATTAGTCCCTGCCAAAACTAGTTGGGCCTATTGTGTAATCAATATGCCTTGAAATATGAGATGGTGTACAAAAATACAAATGATTAAACCCAAAGTCTGGTTCATTAAACCCAAAGCTTTGTTGCACATGTTTTAATTCATTTTTTCCTAACCTATTAAACACCGACAAGGCTTTGTGTTAATGAATCAAAAGTTATGAGGTCTTATTTGGCCTCATACGAGGCATACCGAAGAAAAACTTAAGATCAGTTAAAGTGATATAAAGAATTTCTTGTTCAAATGAACAAATGCTACTTTAACTTAATTTCTTGGAATTTTATGTTTTCCATGCTAAGGCTTATGAAGTGACTATTCTAGTTTTGCAGTAAAAATATGTTATGCATTCGTGTCAACGCTCTTGCATGGCCCATACGTGTCAATATTCTTGCATGGCCCATGTTGTCCCATTTGGACTTGTTTCCGTGACTCCATGACCTGTTCATTCTAACATTACTAAATTATATTTAAAAATAAAATATTTTTAATAATTACATTAATATTATTATCTATTTGTCTTCATTATTTAATTTTTCACGTAACTACAAACAAATATGAATTCACTCATATTTTTTTATAAAAAAAGCCAAGTCATCAAAAAGATAATAATTAACATTTAGCATTAAAGAGTTAATAAATAGAGTAAGGTGAATTATGAGAAAATAAAATGGTTTAAAGAAAGATTAATTTTAATGGATGGTATCATGATCCAAGGAAGGTATTATGTAAAAATAGTCTTATAAAAATATTTATAGAGATAATATTTATAGGGGTAATATTAATTTTTGAAATTTTAAAACACCTTAAAACCATATCCAAGTATTTTATGAATTTTTTACTTTACCAAATTTTAAGGAAAATAAATTTCCCCACATTCTTTAAATACAAGTGAGAATATTTAATAAAATATTATTTGATTATGAATATAATATTTTATTATCATTTGAGTCAAAATGGGTGAAGGGGTAGGCAAGAGCGAGAGGGGTAATATTTTGCCTCGATAGGGAACTAGAGAACAAACATGCATGGGGACTAGGATCAATCACTAACAATCAAGTAGAAGCTTTGGCTCTTTGGAAAGGGTTGAAAACAACCATATCAAGAGGAATTCATGAAACTTCTCTAGAGGAAGTTGTTGCCAAACTAGAAAGGGTTGGCGAGGAGGTTGTGTTGGAAGCTTGTTCTCATTTTTCTCTGGTCATTCGGCAAATAAAGGATTTGCAAGAGGCCATGGATAGGCTTCAACTGACGATGGGGAATTAAGCCATCGAGGTGGACAATTTGGGTCTAAGTTAATGGGATTGAGGTCCTTTCTTAAAGGACAACAGCTGGTTTCCTCAAGGAGGTGTTTGGTCTGTAAAATCCTGTGTCCCCTTGTGTGCATGACGACGTTCAACCAAGAGAACCTATGGGGCAGATTGTTGCATAAATTCCACTCTGGGAGTAGGAAGAAAATAGAACCGCAATGGCCAATAGCGACCCTCTAGGAATGTAGAGTTCGGGTTTCAGATCTCTTTTTGTTAAATTTTTTGTAGATATGCAGTTTTTGTCAGTGTTTTTTTAGAGCATTCACAAGAAAAATGTTGTTATAAGTGTAGAAATGAATATGAAGAATATGAAAAGACTACTCTTTGAATATATATCAATTATTGTAGATGGTGATCTCTCCTTGAATGTAAATGTATTGGCCCATTTACCAACTTGATCAATATTAACTATCCATTCCTTAAAAAAAAGGGTGAACGTAGACCTCTTAAGAAATTGAGGATGGTTGGCTGCACAAGTGTAACAGGAGATTTTTGTATTTTTGTTATTGGAATATAACAAGGATTTTAAATGGAGAAATCATCCATAATCATTACGAGATACTTTTCAAATTTCCACATAACAATCTACAATTGAATTCAAGGAAGTGTTGTTTTCCTTGTAGGATATGTTACTTAGTATATGTATTTCATGAATGAAAATGTAGAATCTCACATTCCATGTTATGCAACAATGCTTCACATTATAGTGAATGACATCACCTATGAGATATTCCTTGTGTTTTTCTGTACAAGATGCATGTTAAATGAAACATGGGAATTTTTTTACAGTGTTGGTGGATGATTGGAAGATTTGTCCCATGTCATATTGTTTGTAGCATCAAATTTTGTTTCAATTAGATGATGGTGATTCACTGAATGCCTTCAAATATTCTTTTTATAGTTGGTGAAGATTGCCTAACTATTTTGGGGTTGAACATCAAATGTTTCTTCCACCATGAACCATCTAGGTATGTCTTTTGGCAGGTCAGATAACATCTCGTAGCATGTCATTCTGTTGAGAAGAACAAATATTTCTCTAGTTCATAAATGTCCACTTCAAGGATCCCTTCTAAAGTAGTCATCTCCATCTGAAAGCCATCATAAAAAGAATAAAATATTAAAAAAAATCTCTGTGGAAAAAACCCCAAATTCATTAACCACCTCCAACAATTAGAAAAACTAAATATTGTTGTGAACCAGTATTCAAGAAGTATAACTTTAAATGTTGTTTACGTGTAACTCACTGGTGGCCAAGATGAAGGCTTATGAATCAGACACATGTTCTAACTTTGAGTCAGAACCCGATAAGGGGAATGACAAAGGGAATCTGATCATTGACGTGGAGCTCAGTGCCACCGTGACCAACACCAAAATTTAGAACAATGAGCCTGAAGATCCAGAGGAAGGGGGACACCTCTTCCACTCACAGATGTGGGTGGAAGGTTCCCCATTGTAGTGCATTGTTGACAACAGGATCTAAAAGAACCTCATTTTAGCATAGGTCATGAAGCAATTGGGCCTAACGATGACAACACATCCGCATCCATACACCATCGGGTGGCTTCACCAAGGATGCAATCTTTGCGTCAGCCACTAGTGTCACCTTCCCTACATCATCAAGCCCTTCACGGATGAGTTATTGTGTGATGTTGCTCCTCTTGAAATTTGTGATGTATTATGAGGAAAACCATACTTGTGGCAGTGAAATGTTGTATATGAGTCTAGACCTTGCTTTGTGATTATTACTTTGGGTAATAAGTTGTACAAGATACCGGAGGTAGCCCCGCCTAGCACCATCTCTTTGATCACTGCAAAGAAATGTAGTAAGATCATGTCCTAGGCCAGGAAAGTTGTTTTCCTTATGATTTTCCTTCAAGGCAAGAAGAAGGCTGTGGCCATGGCTACGAGACTTTTGCCTCACCTACAGGGTTACGTCTGCACTGTCAAGTCAAGAACTCCATCGATCTTACCCCGGGTGTGCTACTACAAAATGGATTGATCTATCGGCACTCTGTTCTTGAGAATGATGAGATTAAGAGGCCGATTCAGGAGCTCTTGTATAAAGGGCACATCAGGTCAAGCTCATCACCCTGTGGGAGTTCGATTGTATTGGTACAGAAGAAGGACAGGACATGGAGACTCTGTATTGACCATCGAGCATTGAACAAGATCATTGTCTGGAATAGGTACCCCATCCCATAGATTGATTACCTTCTGGACCAACTGAAGGGGCCAACTATTTCAGAAAGATTGAATTGAAGTCTGATTATCACCAAGCACCTATTGAACCCTCTGGTGTGTGGAAGAATTCCTTCAAATACAAGGAGGGCCTTTTTCGAATGATTGGTCATGCCTTTCAGGTTGACGGATGCCCTTGCAACCTTCATGAGATTGATGGATGACATCTTTTGACCTTTCACCAATGCATTCGTGGTGGTGTCTTTAGATGACATCTTGATCTTCAGCAGGAGTTGGGAAGAGCACCTCCACCCTATTGGACAGGTCCTTCAAACCCTGCGACAACACAAGCTGTGTGCCAATTTGGAGAAATGCATTTTTGGCATGACCCAGGTTTAATATCTGGGGTACATCATTGATGAGAAGGGTGTGCATGTGGACCCGGGAAAGATACAAGTCATTCGGGATTGGCTAGCCCCAACCACTCTAACAAAGCTCCGCAACTTTTTGGGTCTTTCCAATTGCACAACAGGTTCATGTTAGGGTTCTCTCATATCACTTGGCCTTTAAGTCAAGTCACCAAGGGCAGAACAAATGCAAAGCCTTTTTGGTCTGAAGCAAAATAGAAGGCGTTTTCCAAGTTAAAGGATCGCCTCTGCTTTGCACCAGTGCTCACATTACCAGACCTACAACAACCATTTGAGATTGAGACAGATGCCTCTAACTATGCTATTGGTGTAGTTCTTACTCAGCATGGGTATCTAGTGGCTTACCACAATGAGACACTTTCATACACAATGCAAAAGTATCCCACTTACGACAAAGAAATGTATTCCATTATGCAGGCCCATCGTGAGTGGAAGCATTACATTTTGGGGAAGAAAATTGTCATTCACATAGACGACTAACCCCTGTAGTTCATACAAACACAAGGGAAGTTGCAGAATCATCACCATCAGAAATGGTCCACATACTTGCAAAAATTCCATTTGAAAATTAAGTACAATAAAGGAAACATTAATAATGTTACAAACTACCTTAGCTACCCACCAGTCATGGCGCTGATCACTGTGCTCGACTCCTGTGGGCAGGAGACTTCGGGGTCGCCGCATATTTATGAGAGGAATCCATAATTCATAAGCACATACCAGAGACTCCTAGAAGGTAAGAAAGTTCCAAATTTTCACCTCCAAGATCCATTGTTATGCCACCTGGGACACATTTGTGTTCTTGCAAGCGAGTGTCCCAAGATGATTTGGGATGCACACTACAGTGGAGTCATTGGACATTTCAGAGTAGAGAAAACAATGGTAGTACTACAAAACTATTTTTATTGGTCGAACCTTCGTCGGGATGTTGGGAGGTACATCAAATCCTGCACTGCCTGAGCCATTTCCAAGACAACCATCAAGAAGCAAGGACTATATACTCCTCTGCATACTCATAGTTGATCTTGGGAATCCATCTCCATGGATTACATGTCGTTCCTTCCTTCTACTAAGCATGACAACGACAGCATTTTCGTGGTCATGAAGAGATTCTCTAAGATGGCCATTATGGCAGTCTGCAAGAAGAGTATCACAACGAAGGCCACTGCTAAGCTCTTATTTTAGCTAGTGTGGGTACACTTTGGGATCCCATAGTCCATTGTGTCTAATTAGGATAGCGGATTCCTAAGTTCATTTTGGTCAAGTATTTGGTTGATACTGGATACCAAACTCACTAAGTCCACGAATTTCCATCCCCAAATTAATGGCCAAACATAAGTCATCAAAAAGATGATCATACACATTATGTGCTTGTGCAACTCAAAGTATCCATGCACATGGGATGAAAGCCTCCCCTATGTCTAGCACAGCTACAACCGAGCTCTCCACAGCTCAATAAGCCACATCTCCTTTCAGGTAGGGCTATGATTAAGCCATTATGTCCCATTGATGTGGCCATACCATTTGCATATGCTCACGTAGATTCGACTCATGTCTAGTGTGAAGTCGACAAGGCTAACAACTTCATTAAGCGCATTCAACACATCCATTAGTAGGTCCATGATATATTGGACAAAATGAATGTTAAGTACAAGTAATGCTATGATCAGCATTAGGTGTCGCCACACAAGTTCCAGGTGAGTGACAAAGTTTGGATACATTTTCAGAAGGAGCGTCTCGCTAGAACCCATCGCAAGATTCGCCCACTCTGCTGTGGACCATACACAATCACCAAGGCTATGGGGGACAATTCGTTCGAGCTCAGCATTCCATCGTTACTTGGTGTGTACCCAATGTTCAATGTAGAATGCCTTTGGCCATATTTCCACCATTGCTGGACACATTCAACATTGTAGAACAATTCACACCAACAGAGCTAAACCCAAACTGCAGGGAACATACCACAACCGATTGGATCATGGACACACAAATCAAGAGCACTCGCGAGAAAAAGGTCCAACTGTATCAGGTTGTCAAAGCTGGCCAACTTGTGCACCAAGGCAAGTGGCTCACTAAGGACCAAGTTCAGCAAAAGTTTCCCCATCTCATGGAGAAACTCAATGAAATGGGGACCATTTCTTCCCAAGGGGGGAGGAATGATCGAGGTGGATATTGGTGGCCACCCTCCTATTCCACTTGGACCCCCAACATTGTCTCTTTCAGTTTTTCAGTTTTTTTTAATTGTAGCACAGTTTACTATTTTTCGCAGTTTTCTAGGTCCTAAACTTCCGAGGTTGTTTTGAGGCCCTAAATGACAATTTTTTAGGGGAACTGGAGAGATTGAAAAAGTACCAATCTAGTTTGCTATGTTGTTTATGACCTCTTCTTCGATATCTTCGAAACGAGGTATTATGATAGCCACAAAAAGATCTAATGCCAAAGTTACGACCCCGGGAAATTGATGTACCAATTTAACCAAACGGGGCCCATAGTTTTTTGTGCTTCATCTCCTAGGGTCATATTTTTGGATGTTTAGGGTTTTCGATTGTTTCTCAATAATAAATAGGTCTTGGGGCCTCATTGTAACATAGTTAAGAGGCATGTAGTTGCCACATATCTTCTCGAAGATAAGATACAATCATCCGAGCTAGTTTATTTCCATTATGTTTGTAATCATAATTCAGTGTTCTGATATTAATGAAATTAAGTGTTATTTCTATTGTATTTTTGTATTTATGGTTATATATGTAATTTGTTGTGTTCTTTTTTAAGTTCGGATCAATTTCCTCCTCTCACTGTGGTGTGGAGTGTAGGGTTTCTGGCGAGGATGACCGGCTGGTAAAGTGCATAGTTGTTGGTGACATGGTTTTGGGTCTAATTGGGTGAACCTTAGTGTTGATTTTGGTTTGTCTCGAGATTTTGGTTGATGACACAACCATCAGCATCAAGTCAGTTTTGCACTCCTCACACGCTCTTGTGCTAGCAAAGACAGAATTGCCCCGACTTAGAGAGGGGCCAAGTGTGCCTAATGGAGTCTAGGGTGGCGATGTGGGAATTGGTGTTGATATCATCAGCGAGGGTGCGAAAATTGTGCGTGGCAACGTGCGCTGGGGCTGTGGAATACGTGGTGGGAAAACATCTTCGGCTGGTGCTGTGGGTGGTAGGGGTTGCAAGATCCTAGCTTAGGGTGACCATGGAGTAGGAAATAGGGGCAAGGGCGCTTGGCCAAGGTCTGAAATCACGAAGGAGGAGAAAAAGAATGGGAAGTATGGGCTCAAGTTAGATGTGTAATAGTTGGTCGAATTAGGAGAACTACGATGCAACGAGAGATGTTCCAATATATCATGGACATGTTGGAATCTCAAGACAAGGTTCGAAGGGAAGAACACAAGACAATCATGGCCAAGCTAGAGCAAATCCATTAATTTCATTTCCATGTTTGTGAACGAATTATGGTTGTTTGGAGTGGCCAAAATTTGTTGACAGAGAAACTCGAAAAGCTAGAAGCTTGGCTTGCTCACTTTGAGCAACATGTGAACTGCCTATACTGTCAACCTCCTCCTCCAAGAACGGACCAGACAATCGTGCTTCAACCATTGTTCATCACTGAATATGGTAATCGATGTCTTTCTAATTATTTTTGTTTTTTGGTATGTAAGGCCTATAAGGCTCACTTAAGTATTTTTCTTTTTTTACTGTATCATGGTAATAGCATTGGTCAAGGAGTGAACCCACATGCATTTTGACATCTTTTTATATGCCTTTTGAGTAATTTAAAAAAATCAACTTAAAAAAAATTAAAATTCATATAAAAATTGAAATACAAATTCATTTTTTTTATCTCTATTTAAACAATATCATCTTATTCTACATTGCATAATAGATATTACTTAAAGCATTGGTTTTATATATATATTTTATATATATATTATTATATATATATAATTATATTATATATATATATATATACACATTCATCCTAAAAAAAATTAGTTAAAAATACAAATTATTACTTTAATGTCACTTAAAAAAACAAAATACCACATTAATTCTAATTTAAAATATAAATTAAAAAATAATAATAATACATTGATTCTAACTTAAAATAAAGAATTAAAAAAAATAAATTATTAACTAGCAGTGAAGTAATATGCATGTGTATTCGTCAACGCCATCTCATATGCCATGCGCTTTCCAACGACAAGAAGTGGTATGCTATTGGAGGGCTGAGAATTGTACACATCTGAAAGTTCGACACCGCGTGGAGTTAGCGTGTGCTGGCATGGAGTTAGAGTTAGAGTAAGAGTGGTATAGATATAAATATTCCACACCGCACCATCAAGAATCACACAATTCATTCATGGAGCTGCTGACATGAAATTAAATCGGAAGAGATGATCATGAAAGGTGCAGCAGCACTGGAAGCAGTTTCCAATGGTTTATACAATAGAGAAAGTAAACATTGTTCCCACAGTTTACAAAATCTGTGACACTACGCCTTCAACTTTCAGGCAGGTAGTACACAGATTTTGGAAACCGTGGGTGCATGGTTTACTTTGCATATTATCTTTATGTGAGGACGTCATATCTTTATCTGAGGACGAAGCGACGTGACATGCTAGGCCAACTCTCAATCTAATTCGACAGCGACCTCAAACAAATTCCTTTCAGTGAAAGCGACTCCAACTAGGACTTTGAATTTGCTGTGATATGGGTGTTGTTCGAAATTGGGTGTTTCAGACGCATCACTACTTTCTAATATCACAGGCATCACTATCTATCGCGGTTGTAAAGGATGAACCTTCGAATCTCGGCAGGGTTGGTCAAACCACAGCGATTTAATGACTCCAATGCTTCTTCCAGCGTGTCTAAAGGATTTTGCAATATCTTCCTGTGATAAACTGCATCTCTTGACGACAAATCATGTGACAACACCCCTCTGGGGTGGGGTTACTATTTTGGTGCAGAAATTGTGGAATATCATGCGCGATTTCACAGTCACTGCGAATGCAACATGAGGCATTGTCGTTAATACTCGTTTTCATATTTTCATGATCATCATCATGTGCAGATGGAAGAAGACGATAGCGGTTGCAAACATTCAGAGAAGGTTGGAAAGCAAAGCTAAAATATCGAGTGAGTAAGGAACAAGGTTTTATTAGGGTTCAAGCATAAATTCATGCAATTGAATTTCTTATTATTCAAATCAAATGTGTGTTTTCCTTTCAATAAATATTGATATGCATAATTTCATTACTAATGACATAGTTCACTGAAAATATTAAATCTCATTGGGGAAAGCAAAACAGTGCGAGCCCATGTGATCAGTAATCATTATATGGTAATCTGACAACAACAAGGTTTGTACCCTTTTGGGGCGTTTGAACAACCATTACAACCCTCAGCTTTGAAATCGGCTGGATTGTTGAATGAAACACAGGTAGTCTCCATTAAAACACCCTTTAATTCGTTCATATTTCATTTTCTTTTCCCGATATTTTCAATGTCTAAATCCTCGCACCGGGTTATATACAACTTCAAGAAACTCCAGAAAACTCCCCAAACTTGATTACCTCTTCAAACCAGCATCTGATCACTTTCTAAAAAAATAATTTATTTAATTTTTTAACTGTAAAAATTGCTCAGCATTGGTCATAAAAATGATTGCAATAACCTTACATTAAAATGCGTGATCTGCAAACCACAACTCCATCTTGAATAGGCAAGATCCCAGACAGATATAAACAAAATTCATCAGAATTTAAAGATACAACGAAAAGATTTACAAACACATGAGCAATGAAGCACAAAGATCCACTTCGTATTGATTTATAAACCAATGTCCAATCCTTCTAACAAGGTGAGTTCAATTAGGCTTTTCTTTCTCTTATAATTTACCCTTTTTGGTATAGTGGCTTGGGGAGAATTTAACTCAAGATTCTCATTATTTAAGGATGAGTTGGTGATAAAAGTGTTTTTTATTTTTATTTTTTTTATTTAATTATGTGTGTAATTAAATATGTTTATATATATAATATGAACAAATTTTACTAATAAACAAATATATAATTATATAAAAAATAAATATGTATTTGTAATTTAATTTATATACTTAAACAAATATATATATTTGGATGTAAAGCATTGTTTAAAACAAAATTTAATATTATTTCAATTTTAAAAATGTTATAAAACCATATCATCAAATCCATGATTTCCATGCACTTAGCAGTAACCAAAACACTTGGAAACATCCCGCAACAAGACACATGATTTTAATTCTTGAAATTATATGTCATCTTCTTGCATGCCCGCCACTTGTTCTAATCATGACTTCATGCTAAGATATTTTTATACCTAGTGGGGCGAGGGGAATGAAGGTTGTATAAGAACCTACCTTCAATCAAGGTTTGGAATATGCACACCTAACCTTCTTTTCGTAGCAACTAGGACGGGAAACAACCCAGGAGTATGGTCCTCTGTATGTGTGCGCTCTTGGTTTCCTATTTAGGGATCTTCGACAGGCCTGTTTAAGCTTGTCCGATAATAGATTATGAGCATTCTCGACCCGCTACAATCCATTTAGTTTCATGTAGTTCGTAGGGTGAGCCGTATCTCGAATCAAGTATATTTTGGAAATTTTCATTGTGAAATGGTCTCAACACCAATCAGAGTTTAGTGTCATATGTTTGCAATGAATGTTCGTCCACCAGAGAAACCGTCCATCCAATTAGAACATTTCGGCCTGTTAATTCGTTGCCTTCTGCATTTGCCAGATGACATAACCTTGTTTACAATTTCCTGGGGTTGCTATCATTTACAATTTCCTAGGGTTGTTGTAGTGTGCCCGCTTTTACTCTTTTGCAAAAACCTGGTTGTGACAACAAATTCGCACTAGTGAGTCCTCATCTTGATTTTTCTTGGACATATTTAGGGTTTGAAGGCTTGATTGCTAAAATATTTCTGAAACTATTTCATATCTCTGAAAATATTTCATATATTTTTTAAAATGTTTCATTCTGGGCCACTAGAGATATTAAGATTGATTCCGAGAAAAATAAAGAGAGAAGAGAGATTGATTGAGATGTAAGGGAAAAAATATTTAGAAATATGGAGTGAAGAAGAATAATAAAGAAGAGATAAAGAAAAGAAATCATATCAAAATAGGTTAGAAAATATTATAAGAGAAGCTTGTAATAATTATAACATTTACATTTTTAATATGGTGCTAAATACAAAAATAATAAGAGAAGCTTTGTAATAATGATAACATTTACATTATTTGTATGGTGCTAAATACAAAAATATAGTGGGAAAAAGTGATACACCGAAAACACAAAAAGAAAATTAAAATGATACATATTTTTTCTCCATAAGTAGAATGAGAAGTAGAAACTTCGGTTAAGAACTGGTTTCCCTTCTGGGCAGTTCAATTCTAGCTTTTTGTGCTGGTTGATGCCTTTCTTCTAGCATAGTTAAGTACAGGCTTCAGCCTCTGTGTATGATAGTTTTCTTACATTAATAGAATTAGCATAACTTAGAAAATATCTATAAGCTACAACTGAAGAATCAGATGTTACCAATATTCATGTTGCAGCTGCTCCTCCCCTATATGTCTTAGATTAGCCAGACTGCTTACATCACACTGCTATAAATGATTCTCCTAGGTAAAACTATTATCTTGTCGGGCCAGGCACTGACCAACCTTCTTCAGTCATCACACCACACACCACAGATTTGGCGAGGAACGTGTTCTCCACCAAACCAAGCTTATCCCTCAACATGTCAAACTTCTCCTTTACTAGGGCCCTATATTATTTAGGGGTCACTCACTATTCATATGGTGAGGGGCTTCATCAGAATATAAGCCACCTGACAATCAGTAGGAATATGATCAAGGACACCTTCTCCCTTTTTTACTATGTCTCTCAATAAATGGTACCATATATCAATGTGCTTGAAGCGGTCATGAAAAACTGGATTATAAAAGAGCCTCATGCAACTCTAATTGTCACAGGAAATAAGAGTAGGCTCCAACAAATGATCGATCAACTCTTCTACTAACTTACAAATCCAAATGGTTTCACAACTAGCTATCGAGTCCCTCCCTGGGGTCCCAGGCCCATATGTGGGCCCTTCTAGCTTTCATGGACCTATACTTTCTCAGTTCCCCTGTTGTCTGTATAATGTAACTATCTTTGTGGTACTTACTTGTTATTTTAGATAATAGCAGAAGCATTTTCAATATATATATATATATATATATATATATATATATTAATCTACTTCTGCTAAACTGTTTGCAACTGTCGCGTGCTTCCCATTGAACGAGGATATCATACTTGTGCCCAAACTAAAACAATAACTGGAAGTGCTCTTCCATTCACTTGCATCTCCTGCCCAATCTGAATCAACAAATCCATGGAGTAACAACTAACCATCTCCTGCATACCTCATGCCATAATGAATTGTGCCCTTCAAGTATCTAAGCACATGCCTGACAGCTTTTCAATGAGACTGTCGGGGTTCAACCATAAACTGGCTCAATGTATTTACAGATAAACATAAATATAGACTGGTATTCACAAGGTACATAAGGGACCTGGTCAATTGCCTACACAAAGTAGGATCAACCAAATATAAATTATCATCAAAAGTGAACTTCAGATTTGGAAATATATAAAAGATCTCCACAGTGTACTTCCCTTGCCCAAGGAATACTTCACTTGCACCCTGCAAAACTTCTAGACCCAAAAGTAATGCAGCAAATCGATATCCTTCATGTCAAATTATCTAGCTAACTTATTCATAGGGCAACCCAATATCCTAATAATGCCTATTCCTTATAACTAAATACCTAAAAGAATACCTAGGCTAAGACGTGTTGGGTTTGTTTCGAAATACCGTGTTTAATCCATATGTTGGTTGCTTGAGAAACCATAATTCTTTCCTTCCCCTCTCGGATAGTCGAATAGCTGGCATTCTATATGTCTTATTACTTATATAAGTGCATTCAATTGTTCCACTAGGATAAAAGCGCCAGTTCTCACCTCACGTAGATTAGCCATAATTCTTTGAGGAAGATGTCTCGCTTTCCATCCAATAGTAGCTGCTTCAATTCAAATGCTTGCCATAAGGGTGCATTATCACACTCGACTAAAAAGAGAGGACCCTCTCCTGGGGGTCGAGCGTTCATTACCTCACCCTATATTTATTACTTAGGGGTATACATTTAATACTTACAATATAACAAGATTTTTAACCATGAATATTTACCCTTATTTTACCATGGATATATTAAATTCTAAATAAGATTTACTACAATATCATGGGCCAATGCCATAGATTATAATACCACATGCCTAAAAACCATAACTCATTTCAAAATATTTTATAAATATTTTTATTTTATAACAAATTTTAAATTAAAACTTAATACTTACAATATAACATGATTCTTAACCATGGATATGATTAATTTGTAAATATGCTTTGTTACAATACCATAGGCTAGTACCATGCCTTAACAATACCAATTGCCCAAAAACCATAACTCATATTTGATCTCGCACTTTTATGATCCATATTGATTTTTGCAACTAACTTTCAGATAAATCACATCAGCAATATTTGATGGTCGACGTTTACCTGAGGATCGTGAGAATGAACCTCATCAGTAGGTTCGAAACGTCGAGCATCAAATATTACTGATGTAATTTATCCGAAAGTTAGTTGAAAAAACCATAACTCATTTCAAAATCAAAATAAAATATAAAATTATTAATTATTAATTATAATTATAATTATAATTAATAATAAAACCAACCTAGATCCATCTTAACTATCCAACAAGTGTCGAGAGAGATCAAATTTGTTGAGATGCAAACTTCATTTAGAGTGCAAAGAGATTTGATCCCTTTGGGTGCTTGGTAGATTCGAGTTAAGATGGGTCTAGGTGGATACTAATTCAATGTGATTTTACAAAAGAAGCATGGAAATTTATGGTGACGATGACATAAGGAAAAGGTAAGTGGAGTGAAAGTATATTATTGGAAAGCATTTAAAAATGGTTTGAGAAGAAACCCTCAAATAATAGAGAACCTTATTTCCACTCGTGTAATGGTTATATGGATAGATAAAAACATATACATTTTTTAAAATAATGTATTGCAACCTTTTAAATTACCACAATAATTTAAAATATCAAAGAATTAAATAGATGTCAAAAATAAAAAAGCCAAGAAAGATAGGAAAATTGAAGGGAGACAAACTTAAATCTTGGAATTTCTTTGATGGTGCATGTTAAAAATGTCGAGTGATTTTCCTATCAAATCTCACAAAATTATTTCAAAATGGAACTAGAGGTGAAATAACCAATATTTTTGAATAAAAGGATTTAATATGTGTGTGTGTGTGTGTGTAAAGAGAATTATTCAAGATAAATAATCTGATAATACTTTGATTTACCAAATGAAAACATTAAAACCATAATTTTTATTAATTTATTTCTCTCCCATGTACACAAACACAAAACACAACATGGAAGTGAACATTCCATCTCATTCAAAAAATTGAAAAAAAATGAAAAAGGAAACACAACATGGAAGTGAGCATTATGTCATATTAAAAAAAAAAAAAAATCCATAATGAGTAATTACGAACTCAAATGGTTGGCAGGGTCAACCCTTTTGAAGAGGGTAGAGGGCTCGGGGGCGAACCCTTGCCACCCCAACTCTTTGTTTTTCACCTTCTTCCACCAGTGCAGCCGGGGATTTCTTCTCTTGATGTGTGGGTGACATATTTATTTTAGGGCTTTCTGAGGTGTTCGGGGTTCATTGTGGCCTCCTACCAGCTTGCTTTGCTACGATTTTCTTCTCATCAGATTTCTTGATGGTGTCTAGGTTTTAGCTTCACTACTGCCCAGGTTAATGTTTTACAGTGCTACCATTTTCCAATGCCGCTCCTACCCTTCTCGTCTATGTTTGAGTTGCTTCGCTACGAGGCTGTCACGACATTATTGTTGGTATTTGATGCCCTCTTTGCTTATAGTTTCGTCACTCGATTTTGGGATTTTTTCTTTGGGTTTTCTTGGGTGACCAGTCCCAGGTTCTGAGTTTTTTTTCTAGGTTTTCTAGACTTTGTGGAGTTTTTTCAATATTATTCATTCAACCTTAGATGTTAGGAGAGATGGGTCTAATCCTCAGGCCCATTAGCTCCTCAATCTTCTCCACCAGGGCATTCCATACATTTTATCTTTTATGTTCCCGCATTGTATCTTTTATATTCATGCATTGTATCTTTTATAGGAGACCAATTGGTTCTCCCGCATTGTATGGACATCATTGTACTCAGCAATCCCTTTGACCTACCTCATGGTCAATATTGGACATAAATATAATTACCTTATCTATCTTATCTTATTTGTGGGTTGTTGTACCCGGTTTTCTGTGTGCATGTGATGAGGCCTCTTAGAGAATCTCTAAATGTTTCTTGTTGGTAAAAGAATCTTCCGGTGCTATTTTCTTGCCAATAAAAGTATCTTCTGGTATTGGCAAAGTGCCTCTCTTTGTTGGTGACATAGTTATGGGATCCTTTTAAATCTTGTTTGTGAGATTTACGCCCTTCTTTCTTTCATAATTCCGTTGGGGTGTATTGACCTGCATAGTTATAATTGATTGCCCATTTTTTAGGCTATATTAGTGCACCCTTATGGGTTCTTTGACGAGCGTGCTATTACTTGGTTTTCATCATAAATGATGATAATGTATATAAACAACTTATTATTATTAGTCCCTGCCAAAACTAGTTGGGCCTATTGTTTAATCAATATGCCTTGAAATATGAGATGGTGTACAAAAATACAAATGATTAAACCCAAAGTCTGGTTCATTAAACCCAAAGCTTTGTTGCACATGTTTTAATTCATTTTTTCCTAACCTATCAAACACCGACAAGGCTTTGTGTTAATGAATCAAATTTATGAGGTCATATTTGGCCTCATACGAGGCATACCGAAGAAAAACTTAAGATCAGTTAAAGTGATATAGAGAATTTCTTGTTCAAATGAACAAATGCTACTTTAACTTAATTTCTTGGCATTTTATGTTTTCCATGCTAAGGCTTATGAAGTGACTATTCTAGTTTTGCAGTAAAAATATGTTATGCATTCGTGTCAACGCTCTTGCATGGCCCATACGTGTCAACACTCTTGCATGGCCCATGTTGTCCCATTTGGACTTGTTTCCGTGACTCCATGACCTGTTCATTCTAACATATGTAACATTACTAAATTATATTTAAAAATAAAATATTTTTAATAATTAATAAATTTATAATAATTTATTTCTTAAATATTATTATCTATTTGTCTTCAATTTATTTAATTTTTCACGTAACTACAAACAAATATGAATTCACTCATATTTTTTTATAAAAAAAGACTACGTCATCAAAAAGATAATAATTAACATTTAGCATTAAAGAGTTAATAAGTAGAGTAAGGTGAATTATGGGAAAATAAAATGGTTTAAAGAAAGATTAATTTTAATGGAAGGTATCATGATCCAAGGAAGGTATTATGTAAAAATAGTCTTATAAAAATATTTATAGAGATAATATTTATAGGGGTAATATTAATTTTTGAAATTTTAAAACACCTTAAAACCATATCCAAGTATTTTATGAATTTTTTACTTTACCAAATTTTAAGGAAAATAAATTTCCCCACATTCTTTAAATACAAGTGAGAATATTTAATAAAATATTATTTGATTATGAATATAATTTTTTATTATCATTTGAGTCAAACTCGGTGAAGGGGTAGGCAAGAGCGAGAGGGGTAATATTTTGCCTCGATAGGGAACTAGAGAACAAACATGCATGGGGACTAGGATCAATCACTAACAATAAAGTAGAAGCTTTGGCTCTTTGGAAAGGGTTGAAAACAACCATATACGGAGGAATTCATGAAACTTCTCTAGAGGAAGTTGTTGCCAAACTAGAAAGGGTTTGCGAGGAGGTTGTGTTGGAAGCTTGTTCTCATTTTTCTCTGGTCATTCAGCAAATAAAGGATTTGCAAGAGGCCATGGATAGGCTTCAACTTACGATGGGGAATTAAGCCACCGAGGTGGACAATTTGGGTCTAAGTTAATGGGATTGAGGTCCTTTCTTAAAGGACAATAGTTGGATTCCTCAAGGAGGTGTTTGGTCTGTAAAATCCTGTGTCCCCTTGTGTGCGTGACGACGTTCAACCAAGAGAGCCTATGGGGCAGATTGTTGCATAAATTCCACTCTAGGAGTAGGAAGAAAACGGAACCGCAATGGCCAATAGCGACCCTCTAGAAATGTAGAGTTCGGGTTTCAGATCTCTTTTTGTTAAATTTTTTGTAGATATGCAGTTTTTGTCAGTGTTTTTTTAGAGCATTCACAAGAAAAATGTTGCTATAAGTGTAGAAATGAATATGAAGGATATGAAAAGACTACTCTCTGAACATATATCAATTATTATAGATGGTGATCTCTCCTTGAATGTAAATGTATTGGCCCATTTACCAACTTGATCAATATTAACTATCCATTCTTTAAAAAAAAGGGTGAACGTAGACCTCTTAAGAAATTGAGGATGGTTGGCTACACAAGTGTAACAGGAGATTTTTGTATTTTTGTTATTGGAATATAACAAGGATTTTAAATGGAGAAATCATCCATAATCATTACGAGATACTTTTCAAATTTCCACATAACAATCTACAATTGAATTCAAGGAAGTGTTGTTTTCCTTGTAGGATATGTTACTTAGTATATGTATTTCATGAATGAAAATGTAGAATCTCACATTCCATGTTATGCAACAATGCTTCACATTATAGTGAATGACATCACCTATGAGATATTCCTTGTGTTTTTTTTGTACAAGATGCATGTTAAATGAAACATGGGAATTTTTTTACAGTGTTGGTGGATGATTGGAAGATTTGTCCCATGTCATATTGTTTGTAGCATCAAATTTTGTTTCAATTAAATGATGGTGATTCACTGAATGCCTTAAGATATTCTTTTTATAGTTGGTGAAGATTGCCTAACTATTTTTGGGTTGAACATCAAATGTTTCTTCCACCATGAACCATCTAGGTATGTCTTTTGGCAGGTCAGATAACATCTCGTAGCACGCCATTCTATTGAGAAGAAAAAATATTTCATAAGTTCATAAATGTCCCCTTCAAGGATACCTTCTAAAGTAGTCATCTCCATTTGAAAGCCATCATAAAAAGAATAAAATATTTAAAAAAATATCTGTGGAAAAAACCCCAAATCCATTAACCACCTCCAACAATTAGAAAAATTAAATATTGTTGTGAACCAGTATTCAAGAAGTATAACTTTAAATGTTGTTTATGTGTAACTCATTGGTGGCCAAGATGAAGGCTTCTGAATCAGACACATGTTCTAACTTTGAGTCAGAACCCGATAAGGGGAATGACAAAGGGAAGCTGATCATTGACGTGGAGCTCAGTGCCACCGTGACCAACACAAAAATCCAGAACAATGAGCCTGAAGATCCAGAGGAAGGGGGACACCTCTTCCACTCACAGACGTGGGTGGAAGGTTCCCCGTTGTAGTGCATTGTTGACAACCGGATCTAAAATAACCTCATTTTAGCATAGCTCATGAAGCAATTGGGCCTACCGATGACAACGCATCTGCATCCATACACCATCGGGTGGCTTCACCAAGAATGCAATCTTTGCGTCAGCCACTAGTGTCACCTTCCCTACATCATCAAGCCCTTCATGGATGAGTTATTGTGTGATGTTGCTCCTCTTGAAATTTGTGATGTATTATGAGGACAACCATACTTGTGGCAGTGAAATGTTGTATATGAGACTAGACCTTGCTTTGTGATTATTACTTTGGGTAATAAGTTGTACAGGATACCGGAGGTAGCCCTGCCTACCACCATCTCTTTGATCACTGCAAAGAAATGTAGTAAGATCATTTCCTAGGCCAGGAAATTTGTTTTCCTTATGATTTTCCTTCAAGGCAAGAAGAAGGTTGTGGCCATGGCTACCAGACTTTTGCCTCATCTACAAGGTTACGTCTGCACTGTCAAGTCAAGAACTCCATCGATCTTACCCCGGGTGTGCTACTACACAATGGATTGATCTATCGACGCTCTGTTCTTGAGAACAATGAGATCAAGAGGCCGATTCAGGAGCTCTTGTATAAAGGGCACATCAGGTCAAGCTCATCACCCTGTGGGAGCTCAATTGTATTGGTATAGAAGAAGGACAGGACATGGAGACTCTGAATTGACCATCGAGCATTGAACAAGATCATTGTCTAGAATAGGTACCCAATCCCACAGATTGATGACCTTCTGGACCAACTGAAGGGGCCAACTATTTCAGCAAGATTGATTGGAAGTCTGATTATCACCAAACACCTATTGAACCCTTTGGTGTGTGGAAGAATTCCTTCAAATACAAAGAGGGCCTTTTTCGAATGATTGGTCATGCCTTTCAGGTTGACGGATGCCCTTTCAACCTTCATGAGATTGATGGATGACATCTTTTGACCTTTCACCAATGCATTTGTGGTGGTGTCTTTAGATGACATTTTGATCTTCAGCAAGAGTTGGGAAGAGCACCTCCACCATATTGGACAGGTCATTCAAACCCTGCGAGAACACAAGCTGTGTGCCAATTTGGAGAAATGCATTTTTGGCATGACCCAGGTTTAATATCTGGGGTACATCATTGATGAGAAGGGTGTGCATGTGGACCCGGGAAAGATACAAGTCATTCGGGATTGGCTAGCCCCAACTACTCTAACAAAGCTCCGCAACTTTTTGGGTCTTGCCAATTTGCACATTAGGTTCATGTTAGGGTTCTCTCATATCACTTGGCCTTTAAATCAAGTCACCAAGGGTAGAACAAATGCAAAGCCTTTTTGGTCTGAAACAAAACAGAAGGCGTTTTCCAAGTTAAAGGATCGCCTCTACTTTGCAGCAGTGCTCACATTACCAGACTTGCAACAACATTTTGAGATTGAGACAGATGCCTCTGACTATGCTATTGGTGTAGTTCTTACTCAACATGGGTATCTAGTGGCTTACCACAGTGAGACACTTTCAGACACAATGCAAAAGTATCCCACTTACGACAAAGAAATGTATTCCATTATGCAGGCCCATCGTCAGTGGAAGCATTAGATTTTGGGGAAGAAAATTGTCATCCACATAGACGACTAACCCCTGCAGTTCATACAGACACAGGGGAAGTTGCAGAATCATCACCATCAGAAATGGTCCACATACTTGCGAAAATTCCATTTGAAAATTAAGTACAATAAAGGAAACATTAATAATGTTACAAACTACCTTAGCTACCCACCAGTCATGGCACTGATCACTGTGCTCGACTCCTGTGGGCAGGAGACTTCGGGGTCGCCACATATTTATGAGAGCAATCCATAATTCGTAAGCACATACCAGAGACTCCTAGAAGGTAAGAAAGTTCCAAATTTTCACCTCCAAGATCCATTATTATGCCACCTGGGACACATTTGTGTTCCTGCAAGCGAGTGTCCCAAGATGATTTGGGATGCACACTACAGTGGAGTCATTGGACATTTTAGAGTAGAGAAAACAATGGTAGTAATACAAAACTATTATTATTGGTCGAACCTTCGTCGGGATGTTGGGAGGTACATCAAATCCTACACTGCCTGAGCCATTTCCAAGACAACCATCAAGAAGCAAGGACTATATACTCCTCTGCATACTCATAGTTGATCTTGGGAATCCATCTCCATGGATTACATGTCGTGCCTTCCTTCTACTAAGCACGACAACAATAGCATTTTCGTGGTCATGAAGAGATTCTCTAAGATGGCCATTATGGCGGTCTGCAAGAAGAGTATCACAACAAAGGCCACTGCTAAGCTCTTATTTGAGCTAGTGTGGGTACACTTTGGGATGCCATAGTCCATTGTGTCTGATTAGGATAGCGGATTCCTAAGTTCATTTTGGTCAAGTATTTGGTCGATACTGGATACCAAACTCACTAAGTCCACGAATTTCCATCCCCAAATTAATGGCCAAACATAAGTAATCAAAAAGATGATCATACACATTATGTGCTTGTGCAACTTGAAGTATCCATGCACATGGGATGAAAGCCTCCCCTATGTCTAGCACAGCTACAACCGAGCTCTCCACAACGCAATAAGCCACATCTTTTTTTAGGTGTCGCCACACAAGTTCTAGGTGAGTGACAAAGTTTGGATACATTTTCAGAAGGAGCGTCTCGCTAGAACCCATCGCAAGATTCGCCCACTCTGATGTGGACCAGACACAATCACCAAGGCTATGGGGGACAATTCGTTCGAGCTCAGCATTCCATCGTTACTTGGTGTGTACCCAATGTTCAATGTAGAATGCCTTTGGCCATATTTCCACCATTGCTGGACACATTCAACATTGTAGAACAATTCACACCAACAGAGCTAAACCCAAACTGCAGGGAACATACCACAACTGATTGGATCATGGACACACAGATCAAGAACACTCGTGAGAAAAAGATCCAACTGTATCAGGTTGTCAAAGCTGGCCAACTTGTGCACCAAGGCAAGTGGCTCACTAGGGACCAAGTTCCGCAAAAGCTTCCCCATCTCATGGAGGCACTCAATGAAATGGGGACCATTTCTTCCCAAGGGGGGAGGAATGATCCAGGTGGATATTGGTGGCCACCCTCCTATTCCACTTGGACCCCCAACATTGTCTCTTTCAGTTTTTCAGTTTTTTTTAATTGTAGCACAATTTACTATTTTTCGCATTTTTTTAGGTCCTAAACTTCCAAGGTTGTTTTGAGGCCCTAAATGACAATTTTTTAGGGGAACTAGAGAGATTGAAAAAGTACCAATCTAGTTTGCTATGTTTTTTATGACCTCTTCTTCGATATCTTCGAAACGAGGTATTATGATAGCCACAAAAAGATCTAATGCCAAAGTTACGACCCCAAGAAATTGATGTACCAATTTACCCAAACGGGGCCCATAGTTTTTGTGCTTCATCTCCTAGGGTCAGATTTTTGGATGTTTATGGTTTTGGATTGTTTCTCAATAATAAATAGGTCTTGGGGCCTCATTGTAACACAGTTAAGAGGCATGTAGTTGCCACATATCTTCTCGAAGATAAGATACAATCGTCCGAGCTAGTTTATTTCCATTATGTTTGTAAGCATAATTCAGTATTATGATATTAATGAAATTAAGTGTTATTTCTATTATATTTTTGTATTTATGGTTATATATGTAATTTGTTATGTTCTTGTTTAAGTTTGGATCAGTTTCCTCCTCTCATTGTGGTGTGGAGTGTAGGGTTTCTGGCGAGGATGACCGGCTGGTAGAGTGCATAGTTGTTGGTGACATGGTTTTGGGTCTAATTGGGTGAACCTTAGTGTTGATTTGGGTTTGTCTCGAGATTTTGGGTGATGACACAACCATCAGCATGAAGTCAGTTTTGCCCTCCTCACACGCTCTTGTGCTAGCAAAGGCAGAATTGCCCCGACTTAGAGAGGGGCCAAGTGTGCCTAATGGAGACTAGGGTGGCGATGTGGGAATTGGTGTTGATATCATCAGCGAGGGTGCGAAAATTGTGCGTGGAAACGTGCACTGGGGATGTGGAATACGTGGTGGGAAAACATCTTCGGATGGTCCTGTGGGTGGTAGGGGTTGCAAGATCCTAGCTTAGGGTGACCATGGAGTAGGAAATATGAGCAAGGGCGTTGGTCTTGGCCAAGGTCTGAAATCACGAAGGAGGAGCAAAAGAATGGGAAGTATGGGCTCAAGTTAGACGTGTAATAGTTGGTCGAATTAGGAGGACTACGATGCAACGAGAGATGTTCCAATATATCATGGACATGTTGGAATCTCAAGACAAGGTTCGAAGGGAAGAACACAAGACAATCATGGCCAAGCTAGAGCAAATCCATTAATTTCATTTCCATGTTTGTGAACGAATTATGGTTGTTTGGAGTGGCCAAAATTTGTTGACAGAGAAACTTGAAAAGCTAGAAGCTTGGCTTGCTCACTTTGAGCAACATGTGAACTGCCTATACTGTCAACCTCCTCCTCCAAGAACGGGCTAGACAATCGTGCTTCAACCACTGTTCATCACTGAATATGGTAATCGATGTCTTTCTAATTCTTTTTGTTTTTTGGTATGTAAGGCCTATAAAGCTCACTTAAGTATTTTGCTTTTTTTTTTTTTTTCTGTATCATGGTAATAGCATTGGTCAAGGAGTGAACCCACATACGTTTTGACATCTTTTTATATGCCTTTTGAGTAATTTAAAAAAATCAACTTAAAAAAAAATAAAATTCATATAAAAATTCAAATACAAATTCACTTTTTTTATCTCTATTTAAACAATATCATCTTATTCTACATTGCATAATAGATATTACTTAAAGCATTGGTTCTAATTTAAATTTAATTATATATATATATATATATATAATATATATATATATTATAATATATTATATAATATATATATATATATATATATATAAAACATTCATTCCTAAAAAAAAAATAGTAAAATATAAATTATACTTTAATACAATGATTCTAACTTAATAAGAATTAAAAAAAATAAAATAAAAGTTATTAACCAGCAGTGAAGTAATATGCATGTGTATTCGTCAACGCCATCTCATATGCCATGCGCTTTCCAACGACAAGAAGTGGTACGCTATTGGAGCGCTGAGAACTGTACACATCTGAAAGTTGGACACCGCGTGGAGTTAGCGTGCGCTGGCATGGAGTTAGAGTTAGAGTAAGAGTGGTATAGATATAAATATTCCACACCACACCATCAAGAATCACACAATTCATTCATGGAGCTCCTGACATGAAACTAAATCGGAAGAGATGATCATGAAAGGTGCAGCAGCACTGAAAGAAGTTTCCAACGGTTTATACAATAGAGAAAGTAAACATTGTTCCCACAGTTTACAAAATCTGTGACACTACGCCTTCAACTTTCAGGCAGGCAGTACACAGATTTTGGAAACCGTGGGTGCATGGTTTACTTTTCATATTATCTTTATGTGAGGACGTCATATCTTTATTTGAGGACGAAGCGACGTGACATGCTAGGCCAACTCTCAATCTAATTCGACAGCGACCTCAAACAAATTCCTTTCAGTTAAAGCGACTCCAACTAGGACTTTGAATTTGCTGTGATATGGGTGTTGTTCGAAATTGGGTGTTTCAGACGCATCACTACTTTCTAATATCACAGGCATCACTATCTATCGCGGTTGTAAAAGATGAACCTTCGAATCTCGGCAGGGTTGGTCAAACCACAGCGATTTAATGACTCCAATGCTTCTTCCAGCGTGTCTAAAGGATTTTGCAATATATTCCTGTGATAAACTGCATCTGTTGACGAGAAATCATGTGACAACACCCCTCTGGGGTGGGGTTACTATTTTGGTGCAGAAATTGTGGAATATCATGCGCGATTTCACAGTCACTGCGAATGCAACATGAGATATTGTCGTTAATACTCGTTTTCATATTTTCATGATCATCATCATGTGCAGATGGAAGAAGACGATAGCGGTTGCAAAAATTCAGAGAAGGTTGGAAAGCAAAGATAAAATATCGAGTGAGTAAAGAACAACGTTTTATTAGGGTTCAGGCATAAATTCATGCAATTGAATTTCTTATTATTCAAATCAAATGTGTGTTTTCCTTTCAATAAATATTGATATGCATAATTTCATTACTAATGACATAGTTCACTGAAAATATTAAATCTCATTGGGGAAAGCAAAACAGTGCGAGCCCATGTGATCAGTAATCATTATATGGTAATCTGACAACAACATGGTTTGTACCCTTTTGGGGCGTTTGAACGACCATTACAACCCTCAGCTTTGAACTCGGCTGGATTGTTGAATGAAACACAATAGTCTCCACTAAAACAAACACCCTTTAATTCGTTCATATTTCATTTATTTTTTTGTCCCGATATTTTCAATGTCTGAATCCTCACACTGGGTTATATACAACAAAAGAAACTCCGGAAAATTCCCCAAACTTGATTACCTCTTCAAACCGACATCTGATCACTTTCTAAAAAAATAATTTATTTAATTTTTTAACTGTAAAAATTGCTCAGCATTGGTCATAAAAATGAGTGCAATAACCTTACATTAAAATGCGTGATCTGCAAACCACAACTCCATCTTGAATAGGCAAGATCCCAAACAGATATAAACAAAATTCATCAAAATTTAAAGATACAACGAAAAGATTTACAAACACATGAGCAATGAAGCACAAGGATCCACTTCGTATTGATTTATAAACCAATGTCCAATCCTTCTAACAAGGTGAGTTCAATTAGGCTTTTCTTTCTCTTATAATTTACCCTTTTTGGTATAGTGGCTTGGGGAGAATTTAACTCAAGATTCTCATTATTTAAGGATGAGTTGGTGATAAAAGTCTTTTTTATTTTTATTTTTATTTATTTAATTATGTGTGTAAT
>APFE031754368.1:7205-35424 GCA_000404065.3 Pinus taeda
CCCCCCCCCCCCTCTCAGTATTATTTCCAACACCTAATTCATTGGAGAAGGAATTTAAGGTGGCAAGAAAAGTTGAAAGCAAAATTATGGTAACAAGGAAGTCTACCATTCACAACTAGAAAGATGGAAGTGTTGTTGCTACTAGCCTTCCACAACCTACAAGGTTGATAACACAACAATTAGAGGAAAAAAGAGAAAAATGGCTTTGTTACATTTGTGATAGAAAATACACTAAAGTCATAAGTGTGCTAAGAAGAAATTATTTTACATAGATTATGAGGAGGAGGAAGAAAAGGAAAAAGAAGAATAAAAAAATAGATATACACTAGGAACCAACCCTATAAAAGCAAGAAATTGATCCAATGATATCTTGTAATGCATTGGCAGGAATTACCACTCGTCAAACTCTTAAGATAGAAGGATATATCAAGAATAAAAAGGCAATATTGCTGATTTATTTGGGTAGTACCCATACTTTTATTCGTTGTAAGATAGCCAAGGAATTGAATTGATTTCTATATTCAACAAACTGAGTCTCAAGTGATGGTTGCAAATGAAGGAACTATAAATTTCTCTGAAAAGTGCCATAATATAAGGCTACCCATGGGAGAATATGTATTGAATAGTCCAATGCTTTCCATTCCAATGGGTGGTGTTGATATTGCTGATTTTTGTGTAGCTTAGGAGATACTCCAAGCCCTAAGGTTGAGGGTTTGGAGGGAAAAATGCCACAAAAGTTGCTTGTGGGCTTGAAACCCAAGCTTGGGGTTTTGCACCCATTGATATTTGGGCCAAAACCATGAGCACATTTCGACATGTGATGGATGAAGATGATAGCTCTCAGCGAGACAAATCTAACACAATGAGAATCATATGATTCCGAGTTGTAGAAATGGAGATACAAATTTTTATATGAGCTCATATTTTTTATATGGTTTACCTACACTCTCCTACTGAGAGTATTTGTAACCCTGTTCTCCTTTCCTTTAATGTATTTGATCTCAAAGTAAAACTCACTAAGGGTATCCAACCATATAGCTAGCCTAGCATTCAGATTTGGTTGGTCAAACAAGTACCTCATCCCACTGTGGTTGCTCATCAACACAAACCTCCTACCAAGAAGATAATGCCTCCACATCTTCAATGCATCGATGATTGCTGCCAACTCAAGATCATGTGTCACATAATTTTTCTCATGCTCATTCAGTTTCCTTGACTCGTCGCATACCACTTGTCCCTCCTGCATCAAGAATCCACCAAGTCCTCTCTTGTAAGCATCTATACACACTACGAACTGTTTATCTGGATGTACAATATTTAGCACTAGAGCATTTGTAAGAAACTAGTTCAATTTCTCAAAACTTGTTGCACATTCCTTTGTCCATTCAAAATTATTTCCTATCCTCTGCAAGGACGTAATAGGATATGCAATCCTTGAGAAGTTACTGATGAACCACCTGTAGTAACCTTCTAGCCCCATGAATGATCTAACTTCATCCACATTTCTAGGAGTTTCCCATTCCATGATGGCTCTTATCTTTTCTGGATCCAATGTTATGCCTTCCTTGGAGACAACATGTCCCAAGTAATGTACCTCTGTCTGGAATACAATGCATTTACTAAGCTTGGAATACAACTGATGCTCTCTTAGCAATCTCAACATTGTTGCTAAGTGTTCTACATCTTGTTCCTCATTCTTATAATATATCAATATATCGTCAATGAATACAATCACAAACGAGTCCAAATAAGGATGCAACATACTATTCATGAAGCACATGAAAGTAACGAGAACATTAGTCAAAACCAAAAGGAATCACAAAAATTCATAATTCTCATATCTAGTTCAAAAAGCAATCTTATAGATGTCCTTTTCTTTGATGTGTACCTAATGATATCCCAATCTCAATTAACCTTTGAGAACATTGTTTCTCCCTTCAACTGGTCAAATAAATAATTAATCCTTGGCAACAAATACATGTTCTTAATCTTCACCATATTCAATTGCTTGTTTTGAATGCACAATCTGAGAAAACCATCCTTATTCTTCATGAACAACACTGGTGCACCCCTAGGTGATACACTTGGCCTAATTTATCCCTTATCAAGCATTTCCTTCAACTACAACTTCAATTCCACTAACTCTAGAATGCTCATCCTATAAGGTGCCTTTGATGTTGGTGTTGCTCCTGTTAACAATTCAATAGAAAATTCCACTTCCCTGTGAGGAAAAAACTTCGAAATTAATGTTGAAAACGCATCCTAAAACAACTACAAAACCATTACCTCTTCAATACTTTTGCATCCTCAACATCCTTACCTTTATCACTGGAAATAAGACACACCTTTCCTGCAACTATGCTTTTCTTGCATAGCTGTAACCATTCCAATTGATGTAGCCTTCTTCTTTCCCTACAAGATCCTCTTTTCCCCATTATTGTCCAAGCACTTAATAGCCTTGTCATAACAATCTTATTTGGTCTTGTGGAGGTACAACCAATCCATGCCCAAAATCATGTTATATGATCCCAACGGAAACAAATTCAAATGCATTGAATTTGGCATACCATTTAGCTCAAATGCACAAGCTCTTACCCATTGATGAACTCTCTTTTTAGTACCTGTAGTCCACTGCACCAACCAAGATTCAACAGACACTTATTTTCTCAAACCACACTTATCCACTAGGTCAAGATTAACATAACTATATTTAGATCCAAGGTCAATCACAATAGAAACAACTCGACCATAGAGCTTACCTTCCATCTCAATAACGGATTCCTAGTGATCTTCCTGCTTGTTGTCCACAACTGCATGAACCTAAGGAATGTTGTGGCCCACTGTTATAGGAAAATTTGGGCACATCAACCCCAGCTTCCAGATCCGTGTTATTAGGGTCTATCAACCCCTAATTCAGTTGTTTTCATTCCCTTTAACCTACATCATGCTTGCCTCCCAAGAGTTTCATGTCACTATTCATCCAAAAAATGTCCCTAAGGAGATAATCGCAGGTGGACTTCTATCTGGTTGTAATGAATGGCAGGCACTACACTGTCTGGGTGCTATGCATAACACCTAGCCTTTGTTGCACCTGTGATGAGTGAGATCCATCGAATTTTTTAAATGAATCCATTGGATTCCTCATCCAATGGATGCTTCTAGAGGTTTCTAGAAGGATTGGGCTCGCTTTTGGATGAGGAAGGAGATGAATGAACCTTAATCCATTATGCCTTCCTCCATGGAACCACTTCCCAAATATGGCAAAGAATTCATGAGGGCCATTAATGGCCTAACCTCCTCTTTTCAACTATAAAAGGACCAGGCATTTAAGGCTGGTCTAAGGTTGGAACTTCATAAGCTAATGAAATGCTTCTTGGATGAGATTAGTAGAGAGAGTAATGTTATCATGTCAAATTGTTGTTTCATGAGGAGAGAAGGGTTTGAAGATGGAAGGATGATGCTGAATCGGACATGCATCTACATGGGTTGTAATCTTTCCTTCTATGAATAAAGAGTTCTATGCTTTTTCCATTCATGTGTTCATGTGATTTATATTGTACTTTCGATTCTTTAATATGTTTAGTTAACAGATCGATATGTATGTTTTGATGGTTTTTTGTATCGGCTTGTGTGTAGGTACCTTTCAAGCGAGTTAAGTACAAAAGAGAGTGGCGAAAGCGGTCAAAGGGAAGAGGGATCGAGCGAGAGATGTAGGTTGGTTCTTTTGCTCCTCTTTCTTTTATCTGTTAGCTATAGGAAAAGAAATGGAATTACTTTAACTGTTGTTCTAGACTTGCTACTAGGTCTAGGGGTTAGTCGTTTGAAAAGACACTAAATTTTCTCGTAACAAAATGGCGACTCCGCTGGGGAGCGATCCTATCCCTTATAGTAGCTAATCAATCTCTTAGAACACTTTGACATACTTTACCCTCTTTTTTTCATCGAATTCAAGTCCAATTCACTGAATTTGAGTCAATTTTGAGCATAAAATTGTCATTATGTAATCATCACAGCTCTGTAACTAACAGGGTGCTATGCATTGCACCCTCTGCACAGAGACAATGCTATGCATTGCACTGTCCCTCACTTTGGCCTGCGCTGATTCCTTTTGGATCAGTTTTCCCATCTAGGAGCTGAAACCTTAAGTCAATTTTCAGTAGTTAGAATTGCTTGTTGGATTTAGATGAGTTATTGTCTCTGAAAGCAGTCTTTGTTTCCTTGTTCCGACCCATTTTAGACTGGATTGTTAAATGTTTGTTTTTGTATTTGTTTTATCATTTGCAGTCCATTGTTGAAACTAGTTTCAGTCGATTGTTTTGTCAAATACGAAGTGTCATAAAATCTTCCTTCATTAAAATAATCGATTGGTCTACTTGTGCATCTGATTCATATTTTCGTTTAAGTGTCGAAAATATTTGTTTCCTTAAAGTTAAAAGTGTCATTTAGTCTTCCTTTATCTTTATGTGAAATTGTCATAAATCGACATTTTTTTGAGAAAAGCTTTTGAATCATTGTGCATTTGTTCTTTTTAGTGCATAATTCACATTAAGGAGAACTGAAAAGAAAAAGAAATAAATGTAATTGCATTTTAGGAGATTGAATGTGTGTGCTTAAAAGGAATGGTTAGGGAAATGCATTAGTGAGTGCTCTTTGTTGTTTGATCCAAAAAGTACTTGCTTTCTCTTTCCCTTGTAGCTAGGATTTTCATTGTCAAAATGGAAAGAGTGCTTCTCATTTTAATTACATTCTTAGGAATTTTGGAAAACATCACGTGGTGAAACCCAAAGGCAAATTTTAAGCAAAATCAACCTAAAATTAACCTCAATTAACCTAATAACGCATTGGAATTTAACGCAAACATCTAGAGATGTCTAGGCTAGAGACGTGGTTCAGCGTCTTAAAACCTAGTGGTTGTCGTTTCAATGATTCCTCCTCTCTGAACTGGTAAGTACTAGTGTGGACTTGTGCTCCCTATATCGTCGTGTATATAGTGGAAGACCCTAATAGGTTTAAATCCTTTATCCCTAGGAAGCCAAGTCTACCGCCTTACCAATCACAATGCACCGAACACAACATTCGGGAAGACTAACTGTCGTACGGTAAATCCTTGGTAATTTCTCTTTAATTTACCACCAAGGTGTATATTGTAGTTTTGTGATTAGTTTGTTAAACCCTCTTGCTTAGTATCTCCAGAGCAGTCACTTTTGTTCCTTTTCGACTCCTTAAAAGAAAAGGTTCATCTGAGCACTTGTCCTTTCAAGCTCATTAAACAACGAAAGCGACTAGAGTCATATTTTTCTTTTTCTCAACTCTTAAAAAATGAAAAAGAAAAGTTAAGTTCTAGTGTTGTAAAAATTAATTGACCGTGGATAACATCCTCCACGCTTGTTTTTTTAGTTGATCTTAGGTTGAAACATATGGCGACAAATCCGAGTCCACCAATCAAGGAATTCCTTTTGATGGGAATCCTAATCCTTTTCCTCCATTTGGAGATATTGGTGCTCCATATATGGCTACATTGTCCCTTCTGGGATTTACCATTGGCTTGCCGGTATGGTTGTTTTCAACCTCCTTGGGTCAAAATGTCGTGATTTCTCCGCAATCAAGTACTCCTCCAACTGGACAAAATCAACCTCCAATTGATCCTAAGGTTGACCCTTTGTCTTCTTCTTCGGTTGTTTCTTCCTCCCCTTCTTCCTCTTCACCTGGTGAAAGTATTGGTACTAGTAACTAGGTGGCTAAGAAGAAGAAGAAAGGGAAGAAGAAGAAGAAGAAGCAAATTCAGCAGAAGGGAAACCAAGCAACCATTGCTTTGAATGCAACATCTGATGAGAAACCATCTGTCAAGCCTCGCAAAGTCCAATATCCATGCAAACTTTGTGCGGGAGACCATTTTCTTCGAAATTGTCCTGATATTCCTCAGATTTTAGAAGAATGGTCTTCTCGTTCACATCATCTTGTGTCATCAACTTCTGGAGATCATGTTGGTGACACACCATCAACTAGTGGTACTAAATATCATGGAAAGAAGGGAAAAGTCAAGTTTCCATGTAGGTTATGTGAAGGGAATCACCCCATTCACCTTTGTCCCTATCTGGATGAAGCCAAAAGAGTGTTGGATAACCGTCCTGATTCACCGCAACGACTTCCATCTGGTTACAGGAAACTATCCCTTAATTCTCCACTATTCGATGAATTGACTGACTCAAATCAACCGTTGGTCAAACCCACTCTCTATGAATGTGCATCCTCTAAGTCTATACCCGACCCAAATCAACAGGTCGAGGTAACAGTTGACCCGGTTTCACCTTCAGTAAATTGTACCTTTCCCGAAGAGAGTGAAAATGATACCACTCAAGTTCTTTTTGTTTCATCAGATTCAAATGAGCTTGAAGGTAGTCCTCCTGTTACATCAAGACAAGAGGAAAGTCCTCCAGCTCTCGTAACTCAAGGGGTTAATTCTCTTGTTTCTACGGTACCCCCTCCAAGTAGTCTAGTCACTTCCTTTGATTGGAATCGACTAGCAGGATACTGCCTTCCTTCTTACGTGCCTTTCCAGATCATAGTACAAGTTTGTAATATGATTGTATCTGGCACTATTATAGATGAAGGTGCATTAGTGAGCATCCTTTCCTCAACTTCTTGGAAAGCGCTCAGTTCGTCGCTGCTTATTCAAGTTACCTAGAATCTGTTGGCTTTTAACAGAGGAACTACTCAACCATTAGGGATCCTTCCTTGGTTACCCATTACTTTGGGAGCAAAAACTGTTTATCTGAATGTGATGGTAGTCCCAGGCCCTTTAGATTACAATTTACTTCTTGGGCATGACTATGTTTATGACATTGGAGCTATTGTTTCAACAGTCTTTCAAGTGATGTGTTTCCTGCATGAAAGAAGAATTGTCACCGCTGACCAGCTTTCATTTCCCGATCCAAATATGGCTCCTAGTCAACCATCTCCCCTAATTGGTCCTTTTGTACCAATGGTATCAGCCCCACCACGGGTTAATTATGTGACAACCTGTTCCATACCTACATCAACTGACGATCAATTCAGTGATGTTGTACATCATGTACTGGGGGCATTGGAACCAGATCTCTCTTTCATAACCTCTTATGATTTTTGATCGAAGGAGTTCAAGGATAGTTCGCTGTCTTGTGTCAACCTCATTAAAAAATGAAACAAGGGTCTTCGAGGAAAGTTCCTGGTCTTGTGTCAACCTCGTTAAAAAATGAAATAAGGAGCCTGAGGATAGTTCGTTGTCTTGTGTCAACCTCGTTAAAAAATGAAACAAGGGGCTCGAGGATAGTTCATTGTATTGTGTCAACCTCATTAAAAAATGAAACAAGGGTCCATGAGCATAGTTCATTGTCTTGTGTCAACCTCATTAAAAAATGAAACAGGAAATTTGAGGATAGTTCGTTGTCTTGTGTCAACCTTGTTAAAAAAATGAAACAAGGAGTCTGAGGATAGTTCGTTGTCTTGTGTCAACCTCATTAAAAAATGAAACAAGAGTCTGAGGATAGTTCATTTTCTTGTTTCAACCTCGTTAAAAAATGAAACAAGGATCTATGAGGACAGTTCCTTGTCTTGTGTCAACCTCGTTAAAAAATGAAACAAGGAATCCGAGGATAGTTCTTTTACTGTGTCAACCTCGTTAAAAAATGAAACATGCCATGAGCATAGTTCCTTGTCTTGTGTCAAGCTCGTTAAAAAATGAAACAAGGAATTTGAGCATAGTTCCTTGTCTTATGTCAAGCTCATTAAAAAATGAAACAAGGAATTTGAGCATAGTTCCTTGTCTTGTGCCAAGCTCATTAAAAAATGAAACAAGGTCCCTTGGAGCAAAGTTCCAAGTCAAGTCTTTGAGTATATCTCATAAAATCACAGTCGAGTCTTTCACTTGATCTCTTAAAAGAACCTTCATTCCATCCACTTGATAGCCATGAGTAGTCTACTTAGGTGAATGTAATGAAGCTTGGGGGGCATGCACCTAATGGTAAAAGTTAAGTTTCCCTGTAGGTTATGAGGCGGGAATCACCCCATTCACCTTTGTCTATCTGTACAAAGCCAAAGAGATGTTGGATAACCGTCCTGCTTCACCGCAACGACTTCCATTTGGTTACAGGAGACTCTCCCTTTCATCATGCTGGGGGCATGTAAACCAATTTCAAGCATAGTTTTTCATTTTAAGCTTGTGTAAAAATAAAACTGAATCCAAGCATATTTTTCCATTTCAAGCTTGTGTAAACATGAAACTGAATCCAAGCATAGTTCCCTATGGTTCAAGCTTGTATAAAAATGAACCCATTTTCATTTTTAACCCTTGTGATTGCCATTTTATCAGCCTTTTCTATTAGATGAGCCTTGGTTGTTTCATTCCATCACCACCATCTCTTTGGCCGATCATACGCTTTCACTTGGTTGTTTTACCCTTTTTTGAGGAACAATTGCAATGAGTGGTCTTATTAGCCAGCCTCTTCACATAAATCAACATGTTTTGAGAATTTCCAACATCATCGGAACCAATTGCTACCCTAGACACCACTCATTCCTCAAAATGGAGTCCTCTTTAAGCTCTTTTCAGTCTCTCTAAATATGAAAATATTGTCGATCGTTTTTCATTTCTAGCTCATTAATGGATTAGAATCGATATCTAATCAGTATAGTTTTACCCCTTCTTCAGGCTGAGATAGATTAATTACGAAAAAGGTACTTGTTGGTCAAACATGATCAATAGGTTCTCTCTTGTATTGTTTTATGCTTTTTCGGACTTGAGAGACAAATGTACAAAAAAAAACTTTTGGAGTTTCCTTTTAATCCCTTTTCAGACTCTCTAAATGTGAAAAGGACCGAATTATCTTTGTTGTTAAACTCGTTAAAAGCATTAAATAGCAGCAAACTTGTCCATCTAGACAAGACCGAGTTTCACCTTCGCTAGACTCGTTAAAACATCAAATAGCGATGGATTCACCGGAAGGGTGAAATTATTCAACAAGCATATGTTATCCTCCTCAAGCTTGATAAAAGTAAAGAGGTACTGGTTAGAAATGACTGGGGAAAATTGGAAAAAGCTGGGAATGCTTTATGGTAGCAAGTCGCTCTTGAGCATGACACTTTAACCTCATCAAATGACTATGTTGGTTGGGTCATTCAGCTTGATGGTTATCACACGATTGGTATATCATACCATCCATTACTTTGTTTTGGGTCAATGCTACCAATTCACCTCAATGTCGCTGATATGTTCAAGAGAAGTCATTTAGTTCAAAACTTCATCCTTTACAATACAATAAACCTTCATTTTCATGCCTGCCATTCTTGAACCTTGTGTCGTCAGTCAATGTTTCATCTCCAAAAATCATTTACCTCGTTTCGTGTTGTTGATGTGGGATACATCAAGGCCCTCTTGCGACGAGTCATTTCTTGTCGACATCAGCACATCATCCAAGAAGTTGACGTAGAAACACCCCTTCAGTACCTTGAGGCTTGCATAAATCAATGGCAGGTTTCTCGCTTCTGGCGATAGGTTGACTTCAATGGCCTTTGATCGAAAGACTTCGTTTGGTGTTCAATATCAGATCATTTATTCACACCATGCGGAATGTACTGCAGTACCTTGAGGATCATTATCATTATCGGTGATTCCCCTCGCGTCTGTTAACAGTTTACATCATTAGCTGGTAATCAGACGATGTCTCTCCATGTTCGACTTCAGATCATCTATTCACATTGTTAGACTTTTACTTGAGTGAAATATTGGACGAGATTGAAGACCTTGGATCTAGTTTCATCCATTCGAGCTACAATATATTTTCAGGAGTACTATATCAAATGTACAATGGCCTTGCATTCATGGGTCTACATCTGTAGATGACTATATTTGTACATGTAATGAAATTTTATAAGCTGAGCATGGGTATGCCTTCCGTTAGAAAAATTATGAGAAAAAATCAAAGTATCAAGATATTTTTATTGTAACTGATGCAGGTCACCTTCTGGTTCAAAACCTTCTCTCCAAGTGGTAAAGCATTTCACTCGACATGTTTATCTTCAACTTCATGCTTTAGGGGGCAACTGTTACAGGAAAATTTGGGCACATCGACCCCAGCTTCCAGATCCGTATTATTAGGGTCTATCAACCCCTAATTCAGTTGTTTTCATTCCCTAATGAAGTTAACCTACATCATGCTTGCCTCCCAAGAGTTTCATGTCACCATTCATTCAAAAAATGTTCCCAAGGAGATCATTGCAGGTGGCCTTCTATCTGGTTGCAATGAATGGCAGGCACTACAATGTCTGGGTGCTATGCATAGCACCTCGCCTTTGTTGCACCTGCAATGAGCGAGATCCATCAAATTTTTCAAATTAATCCATTGGATTCCTCATCCAATGGATGCTTCTAGAGGTTTCTAGAAGGATCGGGCTCGCTTTTGGATGAGGAAGGAGATGAATGAACCTTAATCCATTATCCCTTCCTCCATGGAACCACTTCCCAAATATGGCAAAGCATTCATGAGGGCCATTAATGGCCTAACCTCCTCTTTTCAGCTATAAAAGGACCAGGCATTCAAGGCTGGTCTAAGGTTGGAACTTCATAAGCTAAGGAAATGCTGCTTGGATGAGATTAGTAGAGAGAGTAATGTTATCATGTCAAATTGTTGTTTCATGAGGAGAGAAGGGTTTGAAGCTGGAAGGATGACGCTGAATCGGACATGCATCTACATGGGTTGTAATCTTTCCTTCTATGAATAAAGAGTTCTATGTTTTTATCATTCATGTTTCCATGTGATGTATATTGTACTTTCGATTCTATAATATGTTTAGTTAATAGATCGATATGTATGCTTTGATGGTTTTCTGTATTGGCTTGTGTGTAGGTACCTTTCAAGTGAGTTAAGTACGGAAGGGAGTGGCGAAAGCAGTTAAAGGGAAGAGGGATCAAGCAAGAGATATAGGTTGGTTCGTTTGCTCCTCTTTCTTTTATCTATTAGCTATAGGAAAAGCAATGGAATTACTTTAACTATTGTTCTAGACTTGCTACTAGGTCTAGGGGTTAGTCGTTCGAAAAGACACTAAATTTTCCAAAACACCCGCATCCCCAACCGTTTGCACCTCCTGAGAACTATAGATATGAGGTTTTCCACCTTGGTATGATGGAAAATACTTCTTGCGATGATCTTTGCCACATATCCAACACTACAACTATCCCCTACCATCACCTCTATTTTGCTGCTCTCCAGGTTGTGACTCATTTCCCTTCTCAACTGCATTTAATTTCTTGTAAGGAGCAACATTTTCTTTCTCACCCACATCCTGAGGTCTTCCCCACTTCGGTGACCACTTCCCTTTAACCTTTTCACTACCCTTCAAATCACATTTAGGCTCGGCTTTACTTTTTGATTTCTCATAAAAAAGCTTTAGTTTACTAATGGATTCCTCCTATGACCGAGGCTCATCAAACTCAATCCAGTCTCTATATATTGCTGGAAACCCATTGATGTACCTTTAAATATTTTATTTCTCATCCTTGAGGTAAGGAACATAGCTCAACAACTCTAGGAACCTACTAGTGTACTCATCATCTACCATACAACCAATTTGTGGCTCATAAAAATCCTTATCTATGTCATCATAATATCTCTCAGATAAATACTTATTCTTAAAGAGTCTCTCAAACTCATCCAAAATCAACTCTTCTTCCCGACTTCCCTTGACATTCTTCACATCTTCTCATGAAATGTTTGCTTTCCATTTAAGACTAAAGGTAGTTATTTTGGCTTTCATGTTCTCTAAGTAGTTATGTAATTTGAAGAGTTTCTTCATCCTGAGCAACCATGCCTCTGCATCTTCTGACTTCTTCATCTCTCCATCAAATGTAGGAAGCTTGACCTTCTTTAACTCCTCAGGAAAGTACTCACTCCTCCTATACAGATGATGGTAGTGATGTTAGTGAGGATGTCCACTAGATGAAGAACTATAATGATATGCATACATACCATTCCTCCTCTCAGGTGTATCTAATGATCTTCCACCTATGACTATATCCCCTCTGTCCAACCTGTATCCTGACCAAGACTTGATACCGTAGGCTCCATTAGTCTTCTATTCCTACTCTTGAATAATCCTCAACTGTCCCTTTCTCTGCAAGTCTAACAAACTCTGAAGGATCACTGCATTGAACTCTTCCTGCTTTTCCTAAGCCCTTACAAGTCTTTCTTGAGCCTCAACCAACCTGTCATTGTCTTCCTTGCAACTTCTGATCTTTTCCCTCAAAAGTCTTAATGTATCTTCTATACCAGGAGAATACTCATCTCCTTGCTGCCCAAATGATATGTAGGGAGAGTCACGTGAATTGTAGTCTACCATTTTGCTCGTCATCTTTGATTCTGTTCTTCCTACAAGTATTCCATGTCAGCTAAACCAAATAGATACTATAATCAAAATCATACCTCAATGACATTCAGGGGACGCTTATCTCATCTGAAAAATCAGTCCAAATTAGTATGATACATATATAATCATAATCATATCAATATATCAACAACATGCATGATAATATCAACTACATCAGTGACCTCATGCATGACAACCATTACCATATAATGCATGCTTAACAACATGCATCTAACCCATGTGTTGAATGAGCTAACCATAGCCATACCACCTAAAGAGAGCACAACCCGCTCTGATACCTCTTTGTAAACGCCACCTCCCACTTTCACCAGCCTGCCAGGGTAAACATGAGAAAAGGGACACTGTGACATGACTCAACCTCCTAAATTGTCTTAAGGAAGTGGAGTCGATAACCCAAGACTTTACTGACTTCCCTTCGGTGCTACAGGATCCCCAAGAGCTAAATCACCATTCCAGGTCCCATACCCTGAGTTAACTTTCCCTTTTTACTGATATTAACTCCCAAATTTTGGAATAGCATTGCATGCATTTGACTATAACCCTCTAGTCGCATGCATGAGTCTGCAAGGGAGAAATTGTAGTCTTTTCTACCCAGTTTTGTTCCAGTGACTGCGAGATCTAAGCCACTTTTCAGGGCTAGGAGGTAGATCTCTGCCTAGAACTTAATGAAATTTTCCAGAATGGTGAATGACACACAGACAAAGCCTTTAACACAAAACTTAGATAAGGAATTGATCTAACCTAGTCTAACCATGACAGTCATTCCGTCAAACACATGGTGAGTATGAAATCTACAGGTCATGCATGCATATTTGAACACAGATGTCTGAAACTTATCTGAGGTTTAGTAAGAAGGACTAATGCCCTCTCACCATATCTGCAATAACATCTATTAGGTCATGCATTCAATAACCATCCATTTACAAGTGAAAACATGTTAAGAGGCATAACTTAAATACATCATAAAACCATGCTTATAACCAACATGTAACCAGATAAATAATAAGGATAGAACAACCATTAAAAAGCCACATAATAACAAGTATAATTACTCATGAATTATAAGATAAAATTAGCTCTTATTTACCATATGAAAAACCAAACAAGCAAGGGACTTCCATGTACCACCTGACCATAGATTGGGCTGAACCAAATCTTTCTATCAGCCAATCACCCCTGTGCCATATTCCAAGCATGAATGTGGGGTTCATTGGGATAAACCCATGCATAAACAACCAAGGGAATCTAGAGCTTAAACCACCTCCACCCTCACACTACCTTGATCTCAGCTAAACTGGTTCCGATATCACAAAACCAAACCAAACTTGGATGCCTCAGAATTCCTTCACCATCCCTTGAGGAATTTTTCTGTCTCCACCCACCTATTGAGGGCTTCCTGGAGAAATCCATTTCCATCCCCAATCCTTTGGATTTTCCTGAGAAAACCTCACACGGATCCAATAACCTTTCGGCAATCCAAAGCTCAACTAAGAATGAATTTTGTCACACCATTACTATTAGAAAATGGAAAGGAAAGGTTGAAACCATCGTCAAACTAGGAAAAACCCATGTGAATGACAACAAATGAATGAAATACACCAATTCATATACCATGCATGCCAAAACCAGCTAGGAAATCATACATGCAACATGTTATCTACAAGTATTCCCACTGAAGCTGCTTGATCCAACCTTTCTTTGCTTGATCCTTCCTTTTCTTTCCTTGTCCTTCCTTTTTCTTTCCTTGTCCTTCATTTTGCTTTCATTGCTTGTTTTCTCCTCTTGGTGCTCTTCTCCTCTCTGAGACTAATTCCAAAACTAAACTGACAAAAGGTTGTGAATTTATCCTCTGATATATTTTTATTATTTATTCCTCCTATTTGTTCATTTTCCCTCTATTTTCCTTCAATTTCCTCCTCACATGCAACTATGACTTTTCACCTTCCTTTTCTCCTAATTTCTTTTATTTTCATCAATAAAATGCCAATAATGTCTTTTTTCCTTTTCAAACCCTTAACATTGCCTTTGTCAATTTCCCTTAGCCATAACAAACCAAATGAACACCCACTAGGATGTTTTTTTTCCAATATTTAGCTTGGAATATGCATCCCATGACCTTGGTCTTATTTTTCCTTTATTAACTTTATTACATGAACTTTTAACCTGAGGTTGTTACAGTTTCAACATTCATTCTTTGTTGCACTTTGCTACCTAGATAGTTTTGTTGATTCAACATTTTCTCAAGCTCTAGTTTACTTTCATGAGGGTAAGGTGCAAAACTAATTTCCACCCTTTTATAAGTAATTATATGATGGTGATCATATTGCCACCTTTCTCCTTTATCAAAGCCAAATTCTTTTGTCATTTATTCAACTTGTGTGAGGGATTGTCTGTTGTTCACAATGATTTCCACCACAATCCTTTCTAGTTTGAAGATATACCCTTTGTGCATAGGAATAAAATGAACTCGATCTACATTAAAACTTTCCCTTGTAAATTCTAGAGAAAATATTCTCATGAGAAAAAAGGTTGGCAAACGATATGGTTTGAATTTAGCACCATACAGTCTTATCTTAGTGTAATCTTAAAAAAATATCAGTCTCCCACTCTTGTGTCTATATTAAGCTCCAATAATTACTTTTCCTCGGGAATTTTTTTGGGGGACAACTGGTTATCAAAAATAGAATACAAAATGGCCATGAATGATTACAAGTATTGGGAAAAAACCTCATTGTTTTCCTTCCTCCTAACAACACTGGTCCATTCAACCACAGATTTCGTTTAATTCCTTGAACCCCACATATTCAAACTAAGATGGATAAAACTATATGCATGTACATATAGGAACAGATAGACCAAAATAGAGGGGTATCTAAAATAGCCAGCGATATGAAAGTTCTGAAATTGAAAAATGATGGACTTGGCTAAGTAAGAAGGAATTTCCAAAACAATATTTGGTTGCAACATTAGGCTTAGAAACCCCAAGGCTTGTTCATTCACTATCTTGGTATAATCCTCTCCTAAAAGAGACAAAATTATAGCTAAAACATGATGTGCAACTCCTGAAAACAGGGCTCTAGGATACTTTATTGCGAGTGGAGGAATTTCATAATTTGATGGCAGAATGAGTTTGAACAGACTTTCCTTGTTTTCTTTAGAAATATTTACATAGGTAAGGAGCAAAGAATCATCTGTAAAACTCTTAGGATTCTCAAATATAGGAAAATTAAAGGCTTTGTGAATTAATTTCGATGGGACATCAAGAATATTTTCCCCTAATGAAGGCATAATAAATTTATTTGTGGGACAAGGGAAAATGCTAACCAACTTATGAATTCGAAAAAAATTATAGATAGTTGGGACAATGATATGGTAAAGGCCTAGCTGAACAACTGAAACGAAGTTATTAAAGTCATTGAAGCGGTCAAGAACGTCTTGTCAAATATCCATAAGGTCAAAGGGGCAACGTGATGCAGGTGCATCTAACCTAGGTCAAATGTTTACTAAGGGAGTTGGTTTATAAAGTTAGGATTTAATTATTTAATGTATTTTTCTATAGCATTAAGAGAGAATGATAATTATTGTAAATAAGAGAAGATTCAAGAGTATTTTGGAAGGTTTGAGAGATTTAAGGGATAGTTGGCTCTTATCTAGGGATAAGGGATTAGATGAGAGATTGTATGGATTATGAGAGATATTTTGGGAGTTAGTTTAGGGATCTAGAATCTACTTAGGTTCTAATTCATTTGTATAAATTTAGGTGATCACATGAGATATTAAAGTATGTAGAAGTGTGTGAGTGAGTATGAGGAGTGAGAGGCCAAGCATTAGGCCAATAGTTCTCTTATAATTATTTTATTAATTAATTAGTTTTGAATATTTTATGTGCATAGTTGGTGTGTGGATTTCAGTTTAGATTATATGTATTTGTGTGTAAGACCCTATCGTTAGACCTGTATCACAACCAGAGCCATATACTTCTATTTCTCTATCCATAAGTGGCATATGAATAGAAGGTATAGCAATTGTCGGCTTTTTAGTTGAATTCTGAGCTTTTTTCATGTTTGCAGCTTTAAGAAAAGCTGATTATGAAGCCCAGAATTATAAATTATGATGCGGAACTAACCGTGTATAATCTAGACATTGGTTACCATAGCTTTGTAAAATTAAGGATAAAGAAAATGATAGGCAGGAAAACCTTTTAACCTTTGTGTATTGAGCGGGAAAATAAAAAAATATTAATGACGTGAGGGAATATGGAAAGATGACATGGAATACGAGAAGTGACGTGGAATGTGGGGGTGAGATGGAATGGTGACGTGGATACTCACTTGCTTGACTAGCTTGCCAAATCAATTTATGAGTTGTTGATGACTTTCCGGTGTGTGGTTTCTCCCAAACCAATTACCACTTATGACGGGTGCCCATAGTGGTTTATAAAAATGAGGAGGACCCATAGGAATGAACTAAAATTTTCGATCCAGGGATGAGTTATACACCCGTTAATTATTAATTTTTGCAAAATTTTTTACCCACTTTTACATTGTTTCAGTCAGTGCCTTTTAACTGGAAAGGTTAGGCTTCGATACACATATAAATCAAACTTTGATAAGGGAATTTTACATATTTATATATATATATATATATATATATTTTTAAGTTCCTATACTCAAATCTCATATATATATATGTATATATACATAAATATATATATATTATTTTACAAACAAAGAAGTAAACTTTTGCAACAACAATGTGAGTAGAAAATATATTTACAAGGTTATAGAAGCAATGCAACTTGAAAAATCTGCAACACACTATATTTAGCATGGTTTATGAGCAGCTACATGTGTGTGATTCATGGCTCTCCAATCTTCCACATGCTTTTCTTTATACTAGCTCAAGATATAGTACATAAGATAGTCTTCTTGTTGATATTTTTCAACTCTCAAATATGACCTTGAACTGTTGTACTATGTTCCTTCAAACAAACCCAATTTAACTTTTACAAATGCTTCAAAAGGATGCTTGGATAGACCTTCTTCTGCACCTTAAGAAGACATCATTTATGTTTCCAAGTAAGCCTAGATCAAACTGTTTTTGATGCCGATAGATGGGCTAATTTGTCCCTAAACAGACGTTCTTTATGTAGCCTATATAGTGAAACTTATCTCTTGAACATTTGTAGCTTAAACAATCCTTATAGGCCTTTTCTTGCGGCCTAAATTCAGCTTCAAATGACCCTGCTCCTACAACTAAAACATTTTGAAATTTGAGTCTGAATAACATTATATTTTGTGGTAGGGTAATGTAACACTACTATGGCCCATGCAACCCATTTTCTATGTTTTTAAATAGGCCTAACCCTACAGTCTGATTAAGGCTACTTCAACCCTACTCTCTACAGATTAAACGGTATAAATGTGACCCTTCTTCAATGTTCAAATATTCCCTTAAACCAGTGAATCTACCCAATGAATAACCAAAGAAAAATAAAACAATAAAACCAAAATATCGTTAGAAAAGTAAAGACTTTAAGCCCATAAATACCTTTGAAAACTCAACCTACTTCCTCAGAATGGCGTGACTACACAAGCATCTGAAATATCAAATAAATTTGATAGATATGAATGTGAGAATGATGCACCTTGGAGGGGAATTGAGCCCTCAGTATATATTGAACGAGGGGCTTCTAACGCGGGTTGAATTTCCCTAAAAGTGATGGAGTCAACCTGATTATGAGCACAAATTAAGATCATAAATTCAATTTTTATTGGGGTTAACCTAATCTCCATTGTTTAATTAATTTCTAAAATAATATTCCTTTTGAGGAGCTGACATGATCCTCCTTTGGAAGCTAAATTGGGCTAGAATATTCCTCATTTAGAGGGTTGATTTTTCAACCCAAGACCCACAAAATTTAATCAAAATTTTCTTGAATATAAATTCCAATATCTGACATCCCAGTGGGGCAGATGAACATGGCTAACGCTAAAGACCGAAGGTCATTCATTAATCCCACAGGTAGAGGGGATAAAGCATGTTAAGGAAGTTAGTGTGCGTGACTTAGAGGATAAGGCTCCACAAGAAACTTCATTAAATAAGTTTGAAGGAACACTAGGAGCCACTTTTGTAAGCTTTTGGGGTATGGGAGGAGTGCTAGAGTCATAATTTGTTGTTCTTTCCTAGCAAGGTGGTCATTAGTGCAACATTAGGCCTGGCATCCCTAATGCAAAGATACCTTATAGTATTTGAGCCTTTAGTTGTAGGAATAGTTGGTGGAGCAAAGTGAGGAGAGAATTCAGTGTTTGGGACCCTGGACTAGCATTAGAGGTGTGGCTCAAGGACATTGCATGGAGTTGGTGTAGAATTTTGAACCTACTTCAAAGCAAAGAGACCACATCAGAGGTAGATGGGTCATTTGTGTCTTTGAATAAGGTAAAAATTATGTTTTCTTTGCATTTTTCTATACATCAATTCCGTAACTATGATTTAAATGTGTTTAGTATAATTTGTTTGAGGTTGGATGGATGACCCCAGCCATAGACCTCTTGTATGGAAATACTTGGTGCCTGGTCCCTATGGAAACATTGTATAAGAAATGTAGACATGTAGAGGCATGGACGCTTTCTAATTTCAGTTCGAGTGTGTTTTACGGAAATGGGTTAGAGTCTAAAGTGGAAATTACGCTTTCAGTCAACTGTTTTTTGGTTCTTTGGTTTGTAGCGAAGCTATTGGACATTAGGGATGTGAATCTTGGTCACTGGGGTGAGTTTTGGGCATGTGTATGGCTAGCCATCAATTCCATTCCCAACTGCTAGCCCCACAATCGAGTAGTGTTCTTAGTGTTGGTCGAAATGCAGTGTGTCTAGAGCAGTCTATTCAGTGAGTTGGAAGGAAGTTTGTGGAGGATTTCCAGTGGTGTTTGGAGGCTTGCGAACATGCAACATCAGTGGAGGCAGGTAAAACGAGGAGTGGGACCCTTGGGCGCAGGCATGGGGCATCAATAGAGCCAAATGATTTAGGAGAGGTAGTTGAGCACCCTTATGGGATCTCACCTAGGTGTGTTGACCTATCACTTCCTTTTGACTTCCTAGAGGCACAACTTAACTAGGTCATCATTTTAATGAAGCAACTAGCAAGGGATCATCATGAAGACATAAATGAGATAATTGCATTCATGAACAATCTCTAGCAAAACTAATGGAAAATGTTGTACCAAATGGCGTCCCTTTGCCGTGGACAAAAATTCCTACAAAAGTTTCTAAATCATCTAGGGGAGAGTGGAACACATGGAAGTGCAAGTGCACGAAGCTTTCCATCAAAAACATGATAATGGTCCTATGGACTAGGCTCCAGGAAACAATGTGGATTGAATATGGTTGTGGGTTGTATTTTTTTTCTTGGTCTTTTTTGGGTAAGATAGGAAATATGCTTGAGAAAGTGTAGCTTTTTGTTATTTTGGTCAATTGTTTTCTATTTGTATCATCTAGCCAACAATTCTAGTAGGACTAGGGCCATTATCCTGATTTTTAAAAGATTTAAAAGATGTATCCTTTTTTCAGAATTAATATAAACTATTGATTTACCAAAAAAAATTCCAATATTTGACAATTCAGAGGGTTACCTTTAACATCTCTTTTGGGGCACCTTGATCACATTGTGGGGCTAACTTTGATAGGGAATATCGCCTCAGTTGTGTGGATTTATGTGGCTTGCCACCAACCGTTAGAAATGACATGATGAGGAAAATAGTCCTATGTTGGTCCTGCTTGCATATTGATTGATCTTCCCATTCAATTTCGTCAACAAATGCAGGGTACCATGACCAAACCATGGGGACTTCTAAACATTTGGACTTCCTTCTCTCCATTGCAAGCCTTCTTGTCCATTGAGGCTTCCAATTGATGCAATCTATAGATGTATATTAAGAGTGTTCAAATATTGACATTAGCATCAATGAAAACACCATTCAATGAAATGTTACTAGGAGATAAATAGAACTATATAAATAAGTACAAGCAATGTGACAACATGTCTTGTGAAACATATTTTAATTATTATTCTACTCAATCGAAGGTTTCTCCCTTGAAGAGGAAAGTGAACATTACTTTCGTCAATAAAGGTATAACATTTTGTGGTATTTTGATTCTTTATATGGCCATTATGGGTGAAATTTGTCATTTTTGCAATAAATATAGGTAAAATCTATTATTTTGCAGTTATGTCCTTTAGTTGTCTAGTAAATAACATCATAGAATGTTTCATTGAACCACCACATGGGACCATTTTGGGGTATCTCTTACCTACTAGAGGAATATGATTGTTATGATTAAACTATGACACATGCTAAATAATAATGTTTCTCGAACTCACTTCAAGATTGTTTCTCAAGTCTATGCTTGGGGTTCTTTAACATCCAAGTGGGATATAGGTGCCACTAGTAGGTTTTGTGCATTAGAAATGGGTCTTGAGGCCTAAATTTGGTCAAGGGGGATACAATGGGTTTAATCCCTAAATGAATGTTCTTGAGCTTTAGTGTCATCGTGAGGGCAGTAAAACACTTAGGAATTAGGCCCTAAATTTACATTCTCATGTTGGACCACCATGAACAAAACCTACAAAGTGTTTGGCCTAAGACACCTAATTTAGACTTCATATACCAAAATACCAAATATAGAGTCAACTAGATATATTAGCTAAACTAGAAACTCAATAAACATAAACCTTTAAATCACATAAGAGAACTTAAATATTAGAAAATAAATATCAGAACATTATAAATATTTGCAAATCACACAAAATTTAACCCCACAAACCCTTAACTAGGAAATCCAATCAACCTTTGAGCTTCACCACTCTTATATTCTTGATTTAATATTATATACCAATTATGTTGACCTTGGTCCACACCTATGAAAAATGTACTTATACATCACCTGATCTTTACTAATCATCATATCTCATCAACCTTACATCACACTCTATTTAAAGGCATAAAAATCCCTAATTATAAGCTTCTTGAATAATTAAAAATGAGTGAATATCATTGTAAATATCCTAGGTATCTAATTATAGCTAAACATTTTCTAACTGGTTTTCATTGTAGCCAACTTCCTTTGAATGCTAGTTGATCACCAGTCTCTGTCAACTATGCACATGCACTTGACTACGATCCCTTTGACTACTCTAGTCAATTATTAGATTTAGTTAGTTACTCAATTGTCCATCGACTTTGATTGATGTAATTTCTTTCAGCTTGATTTTCGACCTATCAACTCGACCATTAAATTTTCTTCTCCTTGACTTGACCTCAACTATTTGATCGACTGGTTGTCCTAGTTGATTATTCCTGACCAAAATTGTTTAGTTCATTCTTGGTCATCCTGCCCGACCAGTTAGTCAACCAACTAAAATTCAATTGAATGAAATTACTTTAAAAAAATACAACACCTCAACATTTTCCCACTTGTTTTCTTATTTGCATGAATTGTTAATATTGTTCCTTTTGTGAACGAGGATACCCAGGCCCAACTCTATGCACCAAAAGAATTTACCAACACTCATAAACCTTGTTAGGTAATCTACAACATTATTTTACTATGTCTAATTTTACTAGCAATGCTATATTCCTCCAACAACGCTATATTCCAATTTAGCAACTCCCACATTGATAGAAATAGCTCCAAAATGGGAACCATTGATTTCCCATCTCTGAAATGACGCAGTGGTGGATCAGAGAGATATTTTAGGATTTCCATCTATCATTAACCCATTTTAACATGAAGAAAAACTCCCAAGAGAAACCACTTAAATGCAACCAAAAGCTTTAATAAACCACAAAAATGATTTAACACAATAGAATACTACACCACAAAGGAAAATAAATGTAAATGGAAACATAATTTACCATAGAAATACAAATGGAAAAACCAACATTCAATTGGCTTCACTTAGACTCTTTATTATGCCTTAATGGGCAATTTACATGCTCTCAAGTTTTTTTCTATGCACCTCATTGAAGTTTGGGCAACATCCCTCTTCTTTCTCAACAAGCAACCCCTTCTCAGATATATAATATAGGAGGCGAGATCAACTAAGGGGATAGTTGGAAGGTCAAGCACCCCCAACCCTTCACCTTCCCAAGTTCACTTCTCCTCTCCTATTTTTTCTTTTCTTTTTTCTTTTGCACATTAGGGAAGAGTTGTCATGGAAGTTGTATTTTTTTAATACATATTTTATTTTTCTTTTACTATAATATTCTACCTTAACCTCACATCATATGTTCTTGCCTTACATTTCAATTGAATTCATGGATCACCATTAATTGTGTTGGAATGAGGCCCTTTATTTTAACAAGTCAATCTCCTTCATTATCCATAGCTTCAAATGTTAAGAATGTCAATCATCATAGATCTTGTATTGTATCTAGTTATTTACTTATATTTGATTCAGATCACACCTCCCACTAGGAGGCTTCTGGTCCCTAAAAGCTACCAAGGATAGGTGAGAGAAATTATTTACAATATGTTTCCTCGCATATCACTTCACCTTCCTTAGATTATATCCTTTGAAATACCATTATTCCACACCTCTTGTCATCCTCTATGAGTTCCCCACTCTTGATGCTACATGATTGTGTCTTCCTTTAACTATCCCATAGTTTGTAGTGCAAAATATTTGATAGTAGGAAGAACTTGATGGTCCTCCTCCTCCTCATTTAGAATGGAAGGTTCAAATAAGATCAAATATTCCACATTCACCACTAAACTAATATGCATATGAGGGAATATTAGCCTAAAGGAATTCTTATTCACTTTCCAAGTGATGTCAAACAATCCATATCTAAGGGATTTGAGTTTCTTTGTTGCTAATTGAATTCATTTCTAATGGAGGTAAAGTAACTCCTTGTCTCCAACATGAAATTTGTGATCCTCTCAGTGCTTGTTATGCCTAGATTTATATAGCTAAGGGATGTTCTCAAGTTGTTAGTAAACCCTTAGATGTATTTGTTTGATCTTGTCCTTGAACATGATGACCTTCTTTTCATTTCCTTATAGACCTACTTTGTCCTTCTACTTTCCATACACAATATCAAAAGGCAAAGGAGGGATGTAAACAAAACAAGTCTCGAAAGGAGATTTGTTGGTAACAGAATGTTATAGGAGTGTTGAATGTAAACAATATTACAAGTTTGAGTGTAATATTGGGACCACTGAAAATCCCAAAATGGTCAAGCTTTCTAGAACCTTACCTCCTGATAAGAAATCAGAATATATTAAACTGTTCAAAGAGTTTCAAGATGTGTTTGCCTGGAGTTATGAGGACCTTAAATCCTATGATACTAACAGTTATCCAGCACACAATACCCCTGAAAGAAAACCAGAAACCCTTTAAACAGAAACTGAGAAGAGTGAATCCAGTTCTTCTTCCCCTAATTGAAAAGGAAGTAAAACGAATGTATGAAGTTGGAATCATTGCACCTATAAGATTTTTTGAATGGATTTCTAACCTTGTACCTACAAGAAAGAAAACTGGGGAGATAAGACTTTGTCTTGATCTGAGAAATTTGAACAAAGTCTCTCTCAAAGACCACTACCCCTTGCCAAAAATGGATCACATCTTACAGAGGGTAGTGGGAGCTTTAAGGATCTCACTACTGGATGGCTTCTCGGGATTCAATCAAATTTTGGTTCACCCATATGATCAAGATAAAACAGCTTTCACCACACCTTGGGGAACTTTCAAATATGTCAAAATGCCTTTTGGACTCAAGAATGTTGGAGCCACATTTCAAAGGGCAATGGACATAGCCTTTGCTGAAGAAATCCATGATTTCTTAGTCATATACCTTGATGATCTAACAACCTTCTCAAAATCAGAACAAGAACATTTAAAACACCTTAGACAAGTGTTCTTAATCTGCAGAAAGTATGGCATTTCTTTGAACCCAAAGAAATCACTATTTGGCCTGGAAGAAGGCAAACTCCTAGGTCATATAATTTCAAAAGATGGCATAAGAATTGACCCTAATAGGATTCAAGCTATACTTTAGGTCCCCCATCCCAGAAATATCAAAGAATTACAAGCCTTTTTAGGAAAGCTTAATTTCCTAAGAAGATTTATTCCTAACTTGGCTGAGCTGATAAGATTGTTAAACAATATGCTCAAGAAAGATGCCAAAGTCAAATGGACAGTTGAAGCCAAACAGGCTTTTGAAGAAATCAAGATAGCTTTAACAAAAACGCCTGTTCTTACAAGCCCCAGATTTGATAGAGATTTTATAATCTTCTCCTTTGCCTCTGAACATACAATTGTTGTTGTCTTACTGCAGAAGGATGACTTGGGATGTGAAAAACCTATTGCCTTTTTTAGTAGAGCCCTTAGGGATGCCCCACTCAAGTACCAGATCATGGAAAAGCAAGCATATGCCCTTGTAAAAGACATAAAGGATTTCAGAGTTTATATCCTGTACTCTCGCATAGTTGCATATGTGCCTAATGCAATGGTCAAAGACATTTTAACTCAAGAAGGAATTGAAGGTAAAAGGGGCAAATGGATTGCCAACAGTCTGGAATATGACATAGAAATCAAACCAACAAAACTTATAAAAGGACAAGGGCTAGCTAAACTAATGACTGAAACTAATTTCCAAGCCCTTGACATCAATGAACTGGATAACGAGCAGGAGATGGCGACTCCATAGATCAATCAAGCCTTTTTACAATCACCTTGGTATGCTGACATATGTTTTGTATTATTAAACCTGCAAGCTCCTCCAGGGTTATCCAGAACCCAAAAGAGATTTCTAAAATTGAAAGCTTCAAAATTTTGTATAATAGATAATGTTTTATTTTGGAAGAATCATGAAGGTGTCCTGCTTAACTGCCTAACTTCAGATGAAGCTGATAAAGTCCTTAGAGAATTTCATGCAGGAGATTGTGGAGGGCACTTGTATTGGAAATCCACAGCTGATAAAATCCTGAGGGCTGGATTTTATTGGCCCTCCCTGTTCACTGATTCAAAAAAGTTTGTAATGTCATGTCATAAGTGTCAGATCTTTGAAGGGAAGAAAAAGTTGCTACCCTTACCCCTCAAGCCCATTTCAACTGAAAAACCATTTCAACAATGGGGCTTAGACTTTATTGCGGAAATTCACCCTTCATCCTCAGGCCAGCATAGATGGATCCTGACAGCTACTGATTACTTCACCAAATGGATAGAGGCCATACCTTGTAGACAAGCAAATGATTCAATTATCATACAATTCCTAGAAACCAATATCTTGTCTAGATTTGGCTGCCCAGAGAAAATCATAACAGATAATGCAGTTGCCTTTAAATCCAAAAGAATGATCAGCTTCTGTCACAAATATCATATCACCCTAGGTCATTCAACAGCCTATTACCCTCAAGGCAATGGCCTAGCTGCATTATGAATTGGTGTATGGCGTGGAAGTTGTGTTCCCATCATCTCTTGGGATCCCTGTGATCAAATTGCTGCAGGAAATACAAGCTGAACCCAATGATATCCAGAGGAGGATCAATCAAACAATTCACTTACAGCAAACAAGGGAAGAAGTGTATCAGAGAACCTAGGTTCTACAAGAGAAGCTAAAAAAGGTGTTTGACAAAAGAACAAAAGCTGAAGACTTTTTTATAGGGAACAAAGTATTGAAATGGGACTCTAGGAGGGAAGACAAAGGAAAGCATGGCAAATTTGACTTTCTCTGGAAAGGACCATTTGTAATTCAAGCTGTGCAAGGCAATAACACCTATTTTCTAAAGAGTCTGGATGAGTCAAATAATGATGAAGGCCCAGTGAATGGGAGAATGCTCAAGCACTATTATGACCCATGAGCATAGCACAGTTGAATATTGTACATAAATATCTATATTTTCAGCATTTTTCTTTTTACAGCAGATAGATAAAAGAACAACTACAACAGATTTTGAAGAATGATCAGCAAAACCATATCAAAAATGACATAGATGCTTAAAAAGCTCCATAAACAAATTTGAGGAAGGTCTACAGAACAGAGAACCAATGATAAGCAGTGACACAGGTCAACAAGACATAAAGTGGTAATTCTTGCACAAATGAGGTCATAAGACACTGCATACCAGCTCACTAGATTCAGATCAAAGGTGTCAATACTGAAGAGGATTCACTGCAGTAAAGAAAGGAAAATAAGGCCATCTAACCTGCTGTTCTTGGCTTTCCCTAGGAAAAGCCATCCCCAAGTGGAGCCACTGTTAGGTTCCTATACCAATAGGTTTCATCTTTCATGATTGACAGTGGAAGGGCTAAATATGTTCACCATTGCAGGCTGCAAAGGTTCCATATTTTGTGTACATACTATGAAAATTAAAAAATGAAAAGAGGGTATGCCTTAAAAGAATAATCAAAAGGCAAGAAAATCAAATGGTCAAGAGAAAAGTGAAAATGAACCCCAAACTAAAGACCAGGAAAGTGGCCAGTCAAAATGCCACTACTATCTTTTGGCAGTGTCACACTCTACAAATGCTGTTGCTAATCATACTTGATGGATGGCCCAATAGGCTAATCTGGACCATGCCATGTTTAAATTGCTTATTGCAGAATAGAGAATGTTTCCTGTCCAAACAGCTCAAGCTTGGCAGATGACTAGCTAGGTAGAGAAATGAAGGAGCCCAACTGCTTAATCTGGGTCCTTGGAAGAAATAAGGGCAGTCAAAAGAAAAAGAGAACAATTAGGGTTTGCTAATTCAAGTGCACCCACTTCAAGTGAAGAAAAAATGTTAGGATTACTAGGTTGGGTAAGTAGTGCAAGGTTGTAGAAATGAAGGGCCATCACCAATTGGCTTACCAAATACAGCACTCATTCCATTCAGGGTATTGGCATCATAGCAGAGGTTTGAAGACATAACATTGGAAGCATGTATAATTTCCCCCTATTTTCCCCCAAACATCATTTACTAACATCCCCAAGGACCTTGAGATCTACTCAAGTGTCCTGTTCCACTTCAGTTCATGACAGAGTACCAGGTCAAACTATGAAGTTCAATCAAGGAAAAGAAGCCACATTTTTGTGTAAAAACCTTGATTCTCAATTCCCTCATCCTCCATTCCTAAGTTTTACTTCTTAAAACTTAGTCTTCCCCCCTATACACTCACCTCACAATGTCATATTAACAACTGATGTATTATCTAACTCCCTAAGTATTCCCCTTCCCTAATTTTACACAATCTATGTAAAAATCCCAAAAATCTATGTAAATTCCCTTCCCCTAGCACTATAGCTATATAGCCCTCTCTTGGGGAATATTAATCCATCAGGGTTAATATTAACCCTCTATAACCTTAAACTATGGGTTTTTGTTAAAAATCTATGGCTAAAACTCAAAAATTGAAATCCCCGCCCTCATTAACCCTTCCTACCCCTTTTCCGTCCTAAATACATTGGTTATAATGTTTTTTAAATAAAAGCATTTATAAAACAGGCGCGATTACATTAAACCCGAAATCCTAAAGTTAAAGAACCCCCCGCGCGTGATTTATTTAAACAAATATTATAATCGGTGGGTCCCCTTGGCATTAAAACCTTGTCGCATCATATGTGCCGCCAGCGATTAGATCGTCGACCCCACTGATCTAACGACTGGCGGTCGATTTCGCAGGGAAGATGCCCGACCTTTTGCGTCCAGGGGATTGGCGGTTTTACCGCCCTACCCCGCCACGCGTCGGCCTCCCGCAGTGTTCGGAGCCCCCCCCCTCATACCACTTATCGCCCATGGGGTCTCCGCGGAAACCGCTTACCACC
>APFE031754374.1:926-25356 GCA_000404065.3 Pinus taeda
AACAAGAAATGAAAGTTGCTTTGTTTATCAAATTTTCTTTTTGCCACTTACAATATTTAGATGGAATCTAAGATACTACAATTCGTCTAAATACTAAAACCAAAACTCAAGATAACAAAAAAAACACTTTCATTCAGCAAAAGGGAACTAAATGAAAAGCAAATTCAAGATAGCAAAACTAAAACTTTTCAAAAAGTTCACTTGAAAGTAGCAACAAAAGGGTCTTTTTGAAAATGCTCTCAACAAAAACCGACACTTCGCGATTGAAACAACAAGCAAGAAACACCTTTTGCAAGTTGACACCCAACAAAGAATGAAAACTTAACAAAAAACAAATGTGCTCAAAAAGGCTTTTGGACAATCGAAGGTAACAAGGAAAGCTTTGGTAACACAGACCAAAAAAGATCAAAAAGACAGTTTCAAGAAAGTATCAAAATGACAACTTTGATGAAACAAAGAAGTAAATGGTCATAAAGATCGATTTCGTTAAGCAAACAAAAAAGTCACCAAGAAGAAAAGTTGAACACAAAGATTGATAACAATCTTTCTGCTCTGATCACTCAGAGCAGCCAAGATCCCAATAACGAAATCTTGCGTGTTTTTAGAAAAAGATGATGACACTGCAAACACAAACCAAGACCAAAATCCTTATAATTAGGAGAGAAATCGTGAAGTAAGGATGCTGCCTGTAAAACAGAGAACTGATACTGACAAAGATGACTGTTCAAAAACTGACTGAAAGCACCAGACACACTCCAGAGACAAAAAGATTTATAAATCCTGAAAGTTGCCAGGTATACACGACTGTACTTAGTGCAGACTGCGTGTATACGCGACTGTTTCTGAGGAAACCTACGTATACGCGGGTTCACTTCAGACAACAAGTGTTTATATGCTTCTGTAACTAAACAAAACAGCGTGTATATAATATTTCAAGAAAAATAAAAAAGAGACTCAAGAAACTGGTAAAATTCAGAAGTCACAAACAGACCAAACAATAACAATAAACCAACAAGCAACTAAGCCCTGATGGGCTTGACAAACACCCAACTAGGAACAACAAAAGTGTTGTTCCCCATTGGAGTCGCCAGTTCTGTTGAGGGATTTTATCCCCTAGGGCTTTTGGGTGGTACCCTAGCAGACTGAAAGTTGTCTAAATCAAGAAACATGCACACACAAAGCCATTATGCTAAAAAAAACTATTTCTAAGGTGAGAAGGACGTACCTCAGGTCCTACGTTCGGGTAGTTCCTCAAGGGTCCAAACCCTTCTTCACGTCCCTTTCGCTCCTTTGCCCTGCAAAACCAACAATTCCAAAGAATGCAACAGTATATGGACACAGATTTATACAAAAATCATCTTTATGTTATACAAGAAAGGAGTTAGTTATAAACTTTTAGACATCCATTCATACATGAAATTCAAACATGAACATCATTAACATAAAGAAAGAAGCATATCGGGAACAAGACGTGTTTCTTTATTAGACAAATAGAATAGTACAGAAAAGAGCAATATCACCTGAGCAACCTCTGCAGGCTCAAAGCTCAGCCTCCTTCTGGATCCGTCCCGCCTCAAGCCTCTAGTAGATCTCCTTCCAATACTCACTCCAAGATGTCATAACTAAGGGATGAACATCAAATCATAAGGAAACAACGGTTTCCTGTACAAATGGGGGAAGTGCAGAAGGCACAAGGGTCTTCAGACCTGTATTTTTGAAAGTTGTTGGGGACCATCACAAGATCCTCTTCAGGGACTTCCTCCATAAGAGAAATATTATCCTCTTCCTTCACAAATCTTGGAAAAAACTAAGAGAATCTAGTGAGATCCACAATAGAGACTCCCCAATATTCCTTGAAGAGAGTTTTAATATGGTCTTCTGGTAAATTTTCCAGACTTTCAAAATTGGAAAATTCCCTTCCTTCCACATTACAAATACTCTAAATGGTATTGCATATCTTACACCCTTTTGCGAAGGGTTGAAAAAGTTTAGTATTTTCATCCCCACACTTAACCAAATGGATCTACTTTTTAATCTCCAATCTTCCTCCCTGACTACTAGAAGATATTTCATTTTCATCTCTAATCTAGTTAGAGAAGCTTGAGAATCTGCATCAATATAACATTCCCTAATAGAATTAGTAACCCCTTCAAATTCTCGTTCAACCTGAGAAGAGACTGCTCATCAATCTGTCTCTTCTTGTTAGCCCAATATTTTGTAATTCCCTTGGTTAGCTTGAGATTTTCTTCAAAATTCTCAACTACTAACAAACCCGTAACCAACTCAAAATGAATCCATTGTTCCTTAACTAACAAAACATACTCCTCATTCTTCAACCAAGTAGAGTTCATCTTGAAAGGACTAGGAGGTTTTGGAACCATGCCTTTAAATTCCAAGAAAATTTGGCAGTGATCCGGCTCTCCATCACTACCTACCCATTGTATAAAGAGGTTGAAATGAGTCAAAAAAACATTTGAACCCATAAACTGATCCAACCTATTAGCAACGCACTCCTCCGTAGTGCGATTATTTCTATAGGTAAGCTTGATTTTCATATGCTCAATATCCACCATCTTATGATAATTCAACAGATGGGTAAAATAATTAGTAAGAAGGTTTGGTATAGCCCTCAAACCCCAAACTCCAGCAACACCTAAAGAGAAATTCAGGTCTCCTCCTAAGATCAAAAAATCATTATGTAAAAAATATTTTGCAAGGAGTTTGTCCAAAAAAATTGTTTTATCTGAGTAGGGACCATATACATTAAGCATTATTAAAGGAAACCCCATATTTTTAGAAAATAGTTTAAGACCTTGGCCCGATTCAACACTCCACCGGTTCCTTAACTTAATGACTCAAGGATTCTAGCCCACACCTAAACCTATAGAGTACTCCTAAACATCCAAACCAACAAACTTCCAACTCTTGTACAAAGATTCAAAATATTTTGAAATAATAACCCTTTCCCCTAAAGTTTCTTGAAGAATAATGATATATGAGTTATTTCACATCACCGCCCTGTTCAAATCAATTTTTTTTATGGGCTCTCCCACCCTCTGCAATTGAAGGATAACTTTACATGGGATAAGCCCCCCTAGGGCTTTCATTGTGCTAATAACCCCATCAATAGACATATTTCTACCCACTACTAGTTGATATCGATATTTTTCCTTAACTTTAAAGAGGTAAGATTTCCTTCCTCTTCCTTTCCTCTTAGTCAAGGAAATATCTAGTTTACCCAACTACCCCAGTATACCTTCCTCTGTCACAAAAACCACTCTAGACATAAGGTTGTAGAGGGTCCCTTTCTACCCCACACTTAATACGACCCACCTTAGTAAATAAAATAAGACGAGAAAAACCCCGATCAAATAGAGGGCATGGAGAAAGGCCAAAGAGGCCACCCGAATCGCAACCGAAACTAGATGGGATGACAAAATGGAGAGGCAGATGCTCTCAGAATAACTAAAGTATCCTCCATAACTACTCCCTTCTCCTAACTCAAGACCATCAAAAGAAAATCCTTAAATAACTCCACCTCAATAGGTTCCATCCTTGGATCCTTCATCACTAAAGCACCAACCCCAAGGACACTTGGTCTTTAATTACTACTCAACAATGAGACCATTCCAGTCGAATGATAAACTAGTGAATTCAACCCTTCATAACACTACTTATTGTGGAAAGGAAGAGAGCATTGATTTAACAAATGGCCTTGTTTGTGACATCATCGACACTTGAATGGAACCCATTTGTAACAAAGAACCTGCAGCCACTACAACCCTAACCCAATATCCATATCTTTTGCTAGCCCCTCTTGGAGGTCCATGTTGACCAATATTATAGCCATGGACTTATCCCTTATTTCCTTATACAACATGTCTGCCTCTAGAAAGGTTCCTAAAGAGTTACCTAATGCTTTGAATATCCTTGGATTTCAGAATTATAAAGGGAACTCTAGAACTATAACCTAGATCAAAGCCACATCCGTCCTTTCATGACTCAGATCAAATAAAGGAGTCCACTTCTTGAAGATAATAGGGCTTGAGTCCAAGTTCCACATCTTCTACGTGAACCAATTCATTTCCTCTACAAATCCAAAGGTAAGTTGAATTCAACAATGAGTCAATGTACCTCCCTCTGAAATTTTCTACATGTATGGCTTAATGAAAATATCTACCCAATCCTTCAAGGTTTTTCAACTAAAATTCCTTCCCCTTTCACCACCCACCACCACCTTCTCAATTGGATCCATAACTTCATGCATGAGCATGTCCTCCCCCAAGTTTAACTTTAGACGGACCCCTTTTCTGATACACTTATTTTTCTTCTTCTTTTTGCTCGAACCCCAAATCCCTGGAAAGATGGAACCTAACACCCCTCCCTTAGAAACCTCTTTAAATTATCCAATGGCCATCCACCTCCAAACAAAAACCCTTTTCCTTCCTTAGATTCAAGTAATGCATTAACAAAGTTATTATAACCTTATACTAAAGAAACTCTCGCACCCAAAAGAATGCTTCTTTCAAAGAAGGGGTTTAAAGTTTGCACCAGAGCTTCCATCACAAAATCTTAAGCAGTCGAAAAGAATGGTTGGGCCCCAACCCACATGAAGGAAAAAATATGGAAATCACATGATATTTGTCCACGCATTGACCAAAAAACAACATTAGGTGTTCATTTACTAGAGATGAGGTCTCCCCCAAAAATGGCCATGCTCCCACCTGATCGTCCTTCGACCAAGGCTCTACACCACGACATCGACTCGGCCCCAAGCCCCCATCTATTTGCAAACCAAGAGTGAACGAACCAACAAACCCTTATTTTCAAGCCCAACCTAACAACAAAGGCTCATACTCTGCCAATCTGTCCCCTCCTGAAGTAAACTTGTCACCACCCATTTCCTAACCAAAGCTTAGCATGCAAAAATTTTGATACCTGACCCAAATGTCAAGACCCAACTCCTCGTCCAAACCAAAGTCCACCCATTTTTACTCGTCCATCCCAAAGTTGAAAACCCCCTACCATTTTTCACCCTTTCCCAAGATTAGTAGGCTGAGGCATTTTCCACCCCACACTTGATATGTTGACCATCCTCAACCCTCACTCAAAGCACCGCCTACAACCCCTCCTATAGGTGTCATCCCTCCCATTAAACTACACAGTTTTGGACCAAAGCGTACTTTATTTTTATTTAAACTATGCAAGTTTTGGCCAGAGCAGGGTAGATCAAAGCTCCTTGGATATATTGCAAGCTAGAGCAAGACCAATCAAATCTTCTTAGACATGTTGTTTCAAGGACTTTCAAATAGAATCATTATCGAAATTCACTAAGAATTGAACTTGTATTAGCTATGATAAATGCCCACCTATTTGTCCATAAGTAATCCACTTATCCAAGTATATCTTCTAAGAAGTGTTATCACACAAACAAAAGTCGAACTAAGAATTAATCAACATTGGGTTACTTATCGATTGTAAGTATATATAGAAATATCAAATATTAATTAAATAATTTGTAAGTAGCTATGATTAATTTCCCTATTTTTATAATTAATGGAATAACAAGAAACCCTTATATTAACTATTTCTATGATCTATCATGCCATATTAAAGATGCAAGAAATAAATTATTGAATGGATCTAATGCATGAGATTTTGAAACCATGATGGAGCATGGATTCAAAAGAATATGTATTGTTTGTGAAGCACTCGCTACTACAATATGATTTTTCATTTATGCAATCATGTATATTCTACTATATAAGTATAGATATACTAGTTACACTTTATTTTAGTGTTTGTAGATGGAACAAAACGAGGCAAAACATAAAAAATAAAAAAACAAGTTAATCAAGAAAACATTAAGTTAAATAACTCAAGTACAATATTCCCTAAAAGTAATGAAGAAATGAGGTATGCATGCAACTCAAGCAATGACAACAGTTCAAATGATGAATGACAATCAATATAATTGAATGTTATTGCAAGTTGTATGTTTTGAAATATTTACCTCTGAATATAAGTGATTTTGTTTAATGTACTCAACATATTGTCCCAATTACATGATATGGACATGGTACCAATATGTATAACAATTACATATTGATATTTTGGTTAATATATTGGACATATTGTCCCAATTGGATGTCAATATGTGTAACAATTACATATTGGCTACATTAGATTGTTGTGGATTTTTACGTTATCCCATTACGTATGACGATGGGTCTCTTAATCATATATAATAAAATGGGTTTCTTATTTTATTGCAGCATCTAATGTTACGTTGCTAATTAAATAATATATGGATCATTAACATTGTTACAAATAACAAAGATGTAATCTATTGGACAATGCACCAATATAATCATGATATCAAAGTGTAAGAATTAAAATATATTCTTTAAAAATTGAAATCAATTTTGTATTATTTTGAACTCACTAAATTGTGCATGCCACAAAAATAAAAATTGGTGTATTTTAGTGATACATACACACTTGTGCTTTATATAAATATATGCATCGATTCTTATTAGCAAAGAATGGCATTGGCATCTCACATTAAAATGTTTACAAATTGACATCCCTCTAGTGCACATGGTAGTATAGGCATCAGTGATGTTATTTGTACAATACAAAGCTCAATACTCCATAGTGTTATATTACATGGCCATCAGTGTGTCGTAAAACAAAATGTATGATTTAGTGCATCAATGTGGCATTAAGCCAAAAAGATAAGTGAATGTGTAATAATTGTATGAGCCCCAACAATTTTAGTTTTATTTACACAACTAGTGTTAATTGTAAATGCATTGATGAATGTTGTTACAACAAGAATTAAGAAACAAAACTTACACCTACCCAATTTTGTTTACTTATAGTAAATATATGTTAAAACCTTTGTTACCAGTGATAAAAATTGTAACATAGTTGCAAAAACTTTTACTACAAGGTGTTTTCATCTCATCATAGTGCCATGTTGGTGTTGCTACTTTCTTTGTGGATAAAATGGTATAATAAAGGTAGAGCATATTCTCTTTCGAAGACATACTCCTACTAATGAGCGTTCTCCTCTTCCAACAATACCTCTAACTATCCTATGTTTACATTTAAAGGTCTTTCCCTAAGCTCCATAAAATTTATAAATACTATGGCTTTCATTACCAAGTCTTTGGCCTAATTTATATTTCATTTTTTTCCTTGAAATTAAGATTTATAAATTATAATTAGGTTTATTAAAATGATTTTTTCAACATTATAAGCTATTAAAGAATGAGATAAATTTGCCAAAATTATGACCAATGTTCATGAACTTTATGATAAACTTGGTGGTCAAACAATCCGAAAACACCTTGAATAATATAATAAATAGACACTTCAACTTTCTTTAAATCTCTTGTATGCATGATATCATTACACATAATAAAATATATTCTGACTTTTTTAAATATCTTATATACGCATATGATATTAATCAAATTAAGGTGTGTATTATTTTATTAAAAAATAAATAAATGCATAAAGACATTTGACGTAAATCAAATCAAAAGTGTATATAAACATTACATATACACTTTTGAATTAAACATTTTACTATAATATATTAAAAGGAAAAAATCATAAATATAGACATTTTAAACGCAGTAGTCTATAACGCGACTTTTTGAAAGCCTTTCCGGCGGATTTTTCCGGTCAAAATCCAGCGGGAATTCATTGGAATCCCAAGTTTAATAGCTAGTTTCTGCACAATCAATGGCTCCCTGGGGTTTTTCAGGGCGCTGAATGCAAATATGCAGTTAAAAAACCATTTTAACTGCTAAAAATCGAGATTTAACCTCATTTCTTCCGCCGGATTCCGTCACCGGAATCTCCAAAAAGTCACATTATAGACAACTCCATTTTAAACATTTGACTCAAATCAAAAGTGTATTCAAAAGGTAAATGCCGTAAATTAACATAATGTGGTAAACGTGGATGGAGAAGGTTCGTCGTGTGGTAAACGTGGATGGTGAAGGTTGGTCATGTGGTAAATGTGGAAATGGAAAGGAAGTTTGTTATCTTTTTTTTATTTGAATCTAGTGATACTTTGAATTTAATTTTAGATGGGTTAAATATTTCACTTTGTTGTAATTAATTTAATAGATTGTTAATCATGGTTAGGGATATTTGATCTTGAGTTTAATCTTGTTTAACGCTTTATAGTCTAAGAACATTCACCAAGTATTGGGAAAATGATGATGGGTGATCCGGAAAGTAAGGTATTTGGTTGAGTCAAATCCTATTCCAACAATTATTGCAACTATTTCTTTACTTCACTGGCTTCCAAAATGGATTTGTCTATAGAGCCCAATGTTTGGCAACGGAGGGTTTGACAATAACTAGATTTTGTGCTTCACTTTCTTATTGGGTGGTATTACTTTAGGCTTCTGGAAAACTACCCTTTTGCATGGAGCAACCATTTCAATTATTGTTTCTATTCCTTAGTACACACCTCTAACGATGCTTTTATCCTTTGTAATACATTGAGACTCTAATTTTGTCTTCTGAAATTCCTTCAACAATTGTTGCTTGGTGTTTACCAAGGACTAGTTTTCCTTGCTGGTGCGGTAGCCTTATAATTCATATACTAGGTAAGTGCATAGGATCTTAAAGTGGTTTCCAATTGCACAAACCTTTTTGGTTCATCCTGAACCTATTTAACAATCCATACTACCTCAGAAACAAATAGATGTTGTTCAAGATATCTGATTGGAGAGTTTTGTGAGTATAAATATTTAGAAAACTGTTCAAGATCCTATATCCTGATCCCATGAAAAATAATCATTCTAAATATGGGATCAACACCATCCATTATGCACTATGTGGTACTACCTTGTGCTACTCCTCCTAATTGAATTTTTGATACTTTGGGTCCATCCCTTTTAAGCTTACTACTTTCACTACTTTGATTGTCTTCACTACTATCCTTAATTCCTTCACTTATTAATAATGTATGCAAAAAAATGTCAAGTGATCATACCTCTTGAATTGGAGACATGTGTGGGGTTGTGGGTTAAACAAAGGGTATGTCCTAAGCAAGGTCATTGGGATAAAATGGCTCTTCCTATCTTAGGTTGAGTTGGTGATTTTCTCCCTTATTCCTTCTCCTATCATTACTTAGGTTGCACAAGCTTTCATTTCCTCTGTTGTGTTGTATTTCATCATGCAGGTGTTCTGTGTTGATTTCCCCTTCTTCTTACTCCCAATGATTCCAAATTTTTCCATTGTGCTTCCTTCTCTGTATTACTATAATGTCCTTGTTGTCTTCTTATCCGTCACAAGTTTTGACATAGACCTTTTCCTTATCTCACTACTATGTTGAAATCTTGTTCCACCATGCAACACTCTGCTCACCTCCTACGTCACACGTCCTTTCCTACACTTATGTGTGTGCTCTTACCCTTCTCAAGTACTCCACACTTTTATCCTTATGATGCCTCGACATCCTTAGCTCATCTAGTCTTTACTTGTTCTTTGTTGCATCCCACACCCCAATTCCCCTCATGCCATCCTCTGGTAAGCCCCCAGTCCCCCCATCATGCACAAGGAAATTTATTTGCTCATATTGTTAGAATCTAGTGACATAACCTATTTGTCACACAACAACATTTTTATCAACAAAGGCAACAATAACATATATATATATTCCTCATGGTCCCTTAAAGAACTCCCTTTCAATTGCACTATATGATTGAGTACCCTCCATAGCAAATTAAACAATATTGAACCAAAGATCAATTGCACAAGACCTTGTTACTTACGGAGTTCACCCTCTGGATCAGTTTTGGGGTCTAATTACACGGTAGAACAAGACACCAAGTCCCTTGGTTTTCTTACAATCTTTGTAACTACTCGTCCAAGATAATTGGAAACTCATAAAAGATTATTTTGTGAAAATCCATAAAACATACTTTTTCTTCCATTTTTTAGGACTAAGCCACTAATTTCTAGCCTGATCTATAGTGAACTTATGTTCTTTTTTCTCCCCCCGTTGTTATATATCCTCCTTAGTAGGCCTCCACATTCCCTTCAGTCATAGATCTTGATCTTGGTAATGGAATGATTTGTTGGTGCACAGGGGGCTAACCTAGGGTTCAAGAGAGTTTTCCAGTAAAACCCCTTCAGACATTATCCCTTTTGGAAACACCTATAAGTAGGTGAATTTTGACCTAAGACATCTAGGGGGAATTGCAAGAAAATGATGGTGCTAGAATGATGAGGGAGAGTGGGTTCTTCAACTAGAATTTCCCATTTTTTCCATATTCAACGTATCATTATTATTTATTCAAAAAAGAAGTGAAGTATACCCAAATTCTTCAGAAATCACACATTAATCTCTTCATGCATATTTTAAAGGAACAATATCATGAAAAACAAACTAGCCATCACACATTATGCAAACAAATAAAATAAGCAAAACCATGATATTTTAATTATCACTGTGGGTTCTCCATTACATTCATGCCCACCTCAACTCACTAACCTTAGCAAATCATTACAGTGCAAAGCAAATCATTGCAACACAAAAACTATATGTATAGGTGTGTCCATGTATGTCTTTGATGTAACTTTTACTCCTTGGCCTTGATCTATTTATAGGTTTACATTTGGACCCAAGCCGACCAAAAACCCCTTAGTATGAGATTATTACTAGAGGATAGTAAATTATTGCAATGGGCTAGTAAATATTACTATGAGCTAGTAAACATTACTATGGTCTAGTAAAAGCAAAATTAACCCAACAACTTTCCTTCTTTGTCGCACATCTACGTAGCTCCTTCCCTTTGCAACTTCTGCTCGCTATACTCCGACTAGTTTTCCCGCCTGATACTCTTCTACACAAATCCCAAAACTTGTTACCTAAAAACACTGCTCCAACATGAGTGTTTTCAATATACCTTCTTATGTGCTACTCATTCTAAGTATTGTACATATACCATCCTTGTTATCCATGTGCTACAACAAGGTCTTGAATATGAAGTGGGTGTGTATTCTTGACAAAGTGTACACAAGCACATCATAATAAAAGCGCATAGAAACAACTCAATTGCCATGTCATACATTGTAAAATGTAAGTAAAAAATAATAATAACTAAACAAACATTTGAAGCTAATTTTACCAATGAGTTTCCCAAGGTAAATATAATGGGCATTGTGTCTTTAATTGCTATGAGATTTCTATGTGATTATTGTACTTAGTTTTGTGTGTGATACAATTGTTTCTTATTGGTGGTTTAAACATAGTTGTTAATTACATCCACACAATTGTTGGCCATTGGAATTTAAGAGATTGTGGTCCCAATTGAGATATGAGGAATTTTCGATCACATTTCTAATAGCTATTACACAAAATAATTTTCCCTTTAGTATTGTGTGAATACCAAGATTCGAATACCAAGATTCAAAAAGTTCCCAATGTATGTTTATTCTCTTAGCATTGCGACCAACGACTTTTATGAATGGGTTGTTGCAATTGTTTTCTTAAAACTTCTAATTTTTTTTCCCTAATTTCCTTTCAATATTCATTAAAGTCATTCGTTTAATCACAAATTCTTTATTATTTATGGAAATTGTGCACACCTCTAGCAAGCATGCACACAAAACTTCAATGATTCTTATGACTTCAACCATCACTCTTGAGGCCATATACACCATGTGAGCCAGGTTTTTACCTGGCAATAAATGGTATTCTCTCTCATTGACTTTGCATTCAATGTAGTATGGTTGATAGTAGTTGAATTTTTGAAATACACAACAATTGCATTAATTCTCTCATTCTAACCGTCAATGGAGGAATGTACTTGCACATGGAGACAAACAACTTAGTTGAACAAATCACCAATTGTTTGTAATGTAGAACCTATAAGCATTGATTGTTGTCGTGACATTGAGGGAAAAGTGATTAAAAAGTACGAGGTCCATTAGTTTATAACAATATTAAAGTTGTTATTCTACACTTGGATGTATGTAAGGCTAGATAACTTTGGCATGAAGAAAATGAAGTGTTAAATATGGTTTAATGCACTTTTGATCTTGTGTCAAACATTTCTATGAAAAGGTAAATAACATTTACCTTTTAATCATACATGGGGCATGGGGCATTGTACATGTGCATATATACATAGGTTTTGTAATTATGAGCGTGATGCATAAAATCACCAGTGGAAATAACGTTTGTATTTTGTCACTAGATTCAATAGCACACACGGATATGATGGTGTATCATCTTTATTTATTGGAAAGAATATTTTTGGAAATGGAAAGAATATTTTGGTTTTTTTTTTTTTTAAGTAATTGTATTTTTAGCTAAGTAATATTGGGTTTATTGATTGGCATTGTTGGTTAGTTGTTGTTTCCATATTGCATTAAAAGTAAAGGTTTTGTAGATATTCAGAGGACAAAGGTCATTACATAAGATAAGACAAAGGTCATTACATAAGATAACCAGGCACTTAATTTTGGGAGTTAGCCAACATACCATCCTCACTTATTTTCAAGAAAATAACGAATAAAGAGGAGCTACAAGAAGTTGCTCTAAAAATTGCCTTGAGCATAGAAATTCTAGATATCAATACTAAAAATAAAGCATTCAACATCATTTTGAGTCAAAGTTCTTGACTTGAACAACACAAAAGCTCTATGAGAACTACAGTTACAACCTGGATAAATTACAAAACTCTTGAAGCCACATTCTTACCAGGGCACATCAAACTGCTAGTAACAAAATAACGGGCATGCGATATAGAGTTCTTAATGATATACTGATAGAAAAATCTTAATTTTTATTAGTCTGGTTGCTTTTGTGTTGTTAATAGTTTACTGTGTACATGTTACACCCAAGAACATACTGTTGTAAGGATTAAAATCTCTATATAAATCTAGAAATATTTTTTCTACACAATTTTTGTATTAGTGAAGCAAATGGACTATCCATCCTTAATTTACATATCATTAACTAATAATATATATTTTTAGATATTGTCGCGGAGGAATTGACCACTTCTGTGGATGATCCCATGGGTGAAAAAGCCAAACCTGATAGCAACTGAAAAAATTCGTTTTATTTTTATATATATATTATGTGGATGTATAAAATATAGTAGTATTTTCTGGAAAGCCTACGATTATAATTTTAATATCAATAGCAAGAAAGTCCTTATCCAACCTAAATTAATGAAAATTAAAAAAAACAATCTTAAATTTTATACGCGACTTGACTTTTTCTAATATATAATGAATATACTATCTATTCCCTTTAAATAATATATATATATACAGTTAGTTAGTTAGTACCGCAATATATTTTTAAATAGTATATACAACTCAATCAATCCCTTTATTAACGTTTGAAAACTGTGGAAAAATAAGTGACGTGGAAACGCGTGAAGGCCAAGTCTATGAAAATGGCCAATATAATGACTAAGACTTATGGAAATTGTTTTAATTATATTTTATATTATTTCATATTTATAGGGTGTTATTTCTTATTTATATGAGTGATGTATATGGTCATAAAGTTATGAAATACATGGTAGTAGGTTTATGAAGTTGTATTTCTCATATATGTTTTAAGTTGATAGTTGATGAAAAGTATTTTTTTATTTTTTTAAATAATATAAAAATTGATAAAAAAAATTAGTTTTATTTTATTGGTGTAATTTAATTTATTTTTATATTTGTAATTTTTTTAAGGAATTTGTTAATATAATTTTAAGTAAACTTTTTTGTTATTTAAATTATAGTTTGAAAATATAAATAATTTCAAAGTGTATTTGGATTATTTAGATTATACAATTTAAACTTGTGATTTTCAAAAAGTATCTTTTAGATTTTAGTAAAAATTGATTGGAAAATATTTCTAAAAAATAAAAACATAGAATAGTTAGATTACACTCTATTCAAGGCTTGTATTTATCTAATGATATTAATATTTTTTTTTAAAATGGGCAGGGCTAGTTCCCTACAGAAGCATCATGGGCCCTCTTTTTTTTATGCATATGATACAAATGCGTGTCAAAACACTGACAGTCGTCACATCGAAGCGGTATTCTCCATCGTCTCCATGGTCAACATACGCTGCAACAGCAACTCCCGCAGGAATCGAAACCGGACGGGGGGGGTGAAAACCAACCCGCCCGACCACCACATCATGCACTTGCATGCATCTAATGATATTAATATATGGTATATAAATCTAACTATTTTTAGAAGAGATGTTATTGACAACTCATTAATGGATAATAACTCATCAATAAATAAGGATGGCAATTTAATGTTGTGATTATATATAAAATCACCACCTAACACATTTTTTTAGGAGATTATTGTTTTCAATGTTTTAATTATTTGTATGAAAAAAAAAATCAAATCTTGTAATGTTATAGGAAAATTATTCAAATAATTTTAAAAAATCAACTAATTAGTTTAAAGGGATGACAAATAGTTTATATATATATATATATCTATCTATTTTATATTTTAATTTTAATTTTGTATTGCTTTTTATATTTAGATATATAGGTCAAATGGTTAAGATCTTGAGTCACCTCTTAATAGGTTATAGGTTCAAATCCAAAGAGAAGAGAAAATGTCCACTTTTGTGGACTTGCAATCAAATTAATGCACGAAAGTGAGTCTCTTATTGCACAAATTTTCTTTCAAAGAAATATCTTTATATTTTATATGAGAGATTCCCAAACAACAAGGCTAGAAGTTATTACAAGGATACTCTCATTATCAACTCAAACAAAGGGTTCTCGTGACATCAATTTGGTGTTTTTTTTTCTTCAAAGAAAGATCTTTATATTTTATATAAGGAACATATATATTTAGTTCTTGGGGGATTCTCAAACAAGACTAGAAGCTATTACAAGGATACTCACATTATGAGCTCAAACAAGGGGTTCTCATGACAAGAGGGTCTCATACACCAATTCATGTCTTGTTTTCCCTTACAATTAATATCTTTATATTTTATATGAGGAATATACATATTTCAGTTCTCGAGAAATTCCCACACAAAAATACTATCATTATGAGATCAAAATATCACATAAAAAATTTGAATTTGGATGAGGAAAATAACACCATTTCTTTTAACCACTCAAATTATATCTAATTAAAAAATAAAATTCACATTAACTTAAAATATTTTAATAATATAATTTAATAATTCGATTTTTTAATTTGATTTTAAAATATTAAATTATAATTAAATTGATATGGAAAAAATAATATTAATAAAAATAAAATTAATTAATTTGTTAAGTACATTATAGTTTTAAGATTTTTAAAAAGAATGGACCTAAATAGCAAAATCTAAAAAAATATTTTATAACTCCTCTACTTAAATATTTTAATTAATTAATAAATAAATCACACTAATACTAATAAGTGTGGGCCTAATAACACACAAAAAAATAAGTATTGTCCTAGAGTACATTATTCAGTGTGATCCTAATAACACAAAAATAAATAAGCATCGTTGTACATTAATGAAGAATGTATAAATCTAGGTTTGAATTTTTTTTTTATTACGTTAGATAAGATTGTGTTCATTGTTGAAGGTTTATTTATATAAAGTGGTGTGTATTGACAATTTTATTATTAATAGTAGTTTTTTTTCGTTAAGGGAGTATGACTATACTTTAGTAATTGATGTGGTTGTTTGTATTAATTTTTGTATAAAAATAAAGAAAACTTAACACATGAAATCAAAGTTCTAATATACTGGTTTTATTGGTTTTTTTAGTTTATAAAATATTGATACCACTCTAGGTTAGCCAATGAAGAGTTTAACCATTTTATTTGGCCTCTTATTAAGGCAAAGAGGCATATATGTCATCGAAAACTTTGTTTAAAAAAATACATTGTTGAGTCATTTTTCCATAATCTAGCATGTTAAAATTACATTAACATTACTTGGTTAACATTAAATGGTTGAGAATAAATAAGAATAAATACCTATGTAGTTCGATTATTCATTGAATTGCTAGGACACTGCAACGACCTGACAAGGGCGAAAGAACAAACACATGTCTTGTACACGAGTTGTCTTTATCTCTTAAAATTTAGTTAATCTTTTCCCTATTTTCAAATATCCCAAATAGACTCAGCGAAAGAAGGAGGCACAAATCAATTCTCTGCAGCAACAAGACTTACTTGCGCCTATAGCAAGCATTAGATGGATTATTCGAGCAAGCCGCTAAGGTAGAGAGGCTTGATAGGGTAAAGATCAAATAGAGGAACCAGGTAAAATGTTCAACATATTGACAATTTGTACCTTTTAAACTTTATGTTTATGCTCCTGATTGAATCAAAAGGATAACAATTATATATAGTTGTAAATTGTTACCAAAGATATGAGAATATAGATGCAACTAATAGGAAAAGTATTATTATTGGGTGAGTTATCTTGTTTATGATCTCCCTCTTTTTTGTTACTCCTCGCTAACTTGCAAATTATACGCAAATTTTAAAAACCATTGAAAGAATTAACAAGCTTCCTTCAGCTATGTACTAAGTTTTTCCTAGGTTAGATGGAGAAGATGAGGGTTTATTCAGGAAAATGGTCAGCCAAATGGCGATGCTATATATAAATGAATGGATTAATTCCTTGATTAATGGTGGGAAGTGGACCAATGCAATATAGTATGTAGATATGGCTAGATAATTTCCTCCAATCGAGAGTTGCATATACTTACCGCCAAATTTTGGCTTTATATACATTGCTTATTTCTTATGGGGACCCATCCAAGTAGACCGGAGTTCCTATCATTGCTCATTTAGAAGAGAAAAGCATGAACTAATAGTAGGATGGGGATGTTTGCCTCTTTCTCTTGTCTACATTCGATGTTATCTCACTTGTTTGCATTAACTCAAGGCATGTCAGTTACTGAAGCACAATTGAATGGAAACTACTAACGATAGCTAAATTAGTAACCGACAATTGGTCATGGCTAGTGGAAATATATGAAGGGTATCAATCTTAATTCAGTGAGACTGTGAAGGTGAAAAGATACGAGATCAAAGTACTTGAGAAGCACTCTAAGCATCTTGTCGAAAATAGGACTGAAGTATTAAGACTTGAAGCATAAATGAATGCAAGAGCGTACTGAGAGAGACAACATGCCCTCAAGAAGGAAGCCACGATGAATAAGGTAAGAGCAGGAAGTAACTAGACTCAAGCATGAATTCTCTTAGATGTACCTCAGAGGTGGCACTACTGTGTGAACCAACCTAGAAGTAGTTGATAGAACAATTCATCTTAGAATATATGTTTAAATTGGAAACTAGGGCCAAACTCCATATGGGTCACCTTATTCATGATAGCTGATATTTTCCTTGGATTCCTCTCCCCGAGAGGTGTAGGATCAATCTAAAGATCATCCGATTCCGACATGTATTTATGGAGATATGAATTTATTTGTATTATTGACAATTTGTCAAGGTCTGCCAACAAGCAAAACAAGCACTTTTACCCCCGAGCTCATCTCGACATTGCATTTAAATAGAGGACACCTCAAGTCATTTGAGGGGCACATCATCTCATGATCTCTCTCTCCACTTTTTTGGGTTTTCTTCTCACAAGGAGGACATGGTGGAAAGAAAAATCCGAGGCCCTAGCTGCAATCAAGAGGAGCCCTAGCCACATTCAAGAGGAGCCCTAGCCGCAATCAAGAGGAGTCCTAGCCATAGTCAAAAGGAAGTTCCTAATCCATAGCAAAAGGAAGGCCCTAATCCACAGTAAGAGGAGGCCCTAGCCATAGCAAGAAGGAGCCTTAACATAAGCATGAAGAATCTTAGAAGGACAACGTGAAAATCTATGTGTGATGTAGGTGAAAACATGGAAAATAAGGCACTTCTAAAGCATGAGTTAAGGACCATTAGCAAGGTTGGGAATTCGCAATCATAAGGAGAAGCAGTGCGTTGAAGAAGTTTGCCCTCAAAGACTTATACCAAATCAGTGTATGGCTAGATACATATGCGGATTGGGTGCTAGAAGTAGCTGACTGTTAAGATCAGTTCTTGTAGGCTTATATTGTTGCATTGATGGTGTTTGGACACTATTTTGGGGACATTTTCTGTAGGGGTTTCTATGTGCTAGGCCGCAAGCCATAACACCATAGCTAGGGCTACATCAAGCAGTCAAGGGTGTGCCACAACAAAGAAGATTTATCCAAGGGCACGTTGTAGCTCTCTTACGACTGTTTGGATATTGTCAAGGAAGTTTAGGGCTACTACAAGTGCCCTAAAGAAAACAACAATCAAGCGGAATCAAAGCAGAACTATGAGCAATGTTTGGGTTGATTGAGCTAACTGTTGGAGGCCGAAGTTGACTGGGCTTGACCAAGTCACTTAGAGAAAGGTTTCCATCCTGTTTGATCAACATTGACATTTTTGATCTAGGCTTTACTACTAATGTCATAAAATATCATATTTGTATATTTGTATTATCTCTCTCTCTATGTTGAACTATTGAAGAGTATAAGAAGAATTGATCAAGGGTTTCCCCACATTAGGGTTTGTCCCTGGATGGTGCCACATCTTGTGTCCGCGTGTCTTGGATTTCCTTCTACTATTTATGTTTATGTTCTATCTGCATTTTACTATCATGATGATGTGATTGCTAATATGGATATTGATATTGAGCTAACAAGAAAATTGAAGTAAATTGCTCTTGAGCATAGAACATCAAAAAATTAACATGGCATCAGAGATGAGGTGAATACAAAGCCTAAGAAAGATTGAAAAATAAATTACCGAAGATAGTTGGATAAGGACAAAAGGATCAATAGGTTCCTCATCCCACTTCCTGGCTGAAGACAATCTCTGTGAAAATTTTGACTATCATGGATGGAAGATGTCTCTTGATCTGACATTGGAAGAACAAGAAGTGTCAGACTATGTGAAGGGTAACATCCCTGAGCCTCCTTCAAATGCAACGATTGCTACAAATAAAAAGTACAACAAGGATGAAGTCAGGGCAAAGAAGATTATTAGATATTCCATTGACAAGCGTCTGGTGGCTTACATCTCTGATCTAAACACCTCCAACGAAATCTACTACAAGCTAGTCAACATGTTCAAGGTTAGTGGTGCAAATCAAATTTTATCTCTCAAGAATAAGTTGAAGGATATTAAGAAGGGAAAGGATGAGTATATTCAATCGTATTTCTTAAGAATCACCAAGATCAATAATGATATTCTTTCAATTGGAGAAATCATTTCTGGTAGGGAACTTACTATCACTTCTCTTAGAGGGCTCCCACCCGAGTGGTATATATTTAGAACCACTATTTTCAATAATGATTGAATTCCATGGTTTGAGGAATTTAATTCAAAATAATGCAGGGTATAAAGGTCATTTCAATGGAAGGCCTAAATATAAGGGTGGAAGGAAGGGCAAATGTTGTGTTTGCAATAATATTGGCCACTATGCAAGGGAGTTTCCAAATAGAAGGGACACATCACATGGACATTATCACAATCATTCCAAGGGAAACTTCAACAACAACGATCGAAGGAATGACAGGTACAATGGCAAAGGAAAAAGGAATGTGGGACATCAAGGAAATGGTCGATCCTCCAAGAAAGAAAGGAACTCCAGGTATGAAGAATCAAATGTTTTTAACAATAAGCAAAAGGAGTATTAACTTATATCAGCCCTCTCCACTACCTCTCTTCTAGATACTTTCGGGAATTTGCTTATTGATAGTGGTGCTTCAAGGCACTTCACTAGATATAAGGAATATCTCTCTAATCTAATAGAGAAGGATATAAACTTGGAGATTATTCTTGGGAACGGTACCACATATCCTGTGAAGGGTGTAGGGAATGTTACCCTTCAATTGAATCAGGGTAACATGATTCATTTACAAGAATTTCTTTATGTACCTGATCTCAAGAAGAACCTGGTGTCCATTTCGGCAATGGAAGACAAAGGATACAAGGTGGCATTCATCGATGGAAAGGTACATGTTTGGAAAAAGAATTTTAAATATGCTTTTACTCTTGGGTTCTAGGCTGACACTTTGTATCAATTTGGAGGAAGTCCATTGGGAGCTATGCCTTGCGACACATCTCTACAATCTGAACTATGGCACCAAAGGTTTGCCCATCTTCATTATAAGGCCCTATTCGATGTGAAACAGATGGTGACAGGGATGCATGAGTTCAAAGTAGAGCATGAAGGCATATGGCCGGGATGTACCAAGGGAAAAATTCCAAGGGGACCATTCCCCTCAAATAATAGCAGGACTACAGATGTATTGCAATTGATCCACTCCAATATATCTGGTATGATGCTTGTAAACTCTTGAAAGGATGAAGTGTTCACCTAGTTTCGTCGCCTCAAATTCTATGTGGAACAACCCCAGGAGTTTGAGGTTCATGACCAGGAATCTCATATATATAGGTTAAAGAAAACTCTCTATGGGTTGAAGCAAGCACCCCGAATTTGGTATGAGAGGATTGATAGCTATCTGATGAAGCTGAGATGAGTGGTTCATCCTTCTCCTGCTGAGATAAAATCATAGGGTGAGTGGTCCAGCCTTCCCCTAGTGATTTTTTGTGTATAGGGTGAGTGGTTCAGCCTTCCCCTGTGATACCCCATGGTGAAATGTAGGTAGGATGAGTGGTTCATCCTTCTCCTCCTAAGACATCCTACCCATGCAATTTGGGACTCATGGGAAGTACCTCTCATCTGGCTAATGAGTAGGGAAATGAGGATAGGGACCACAGTACTACCGATGGACACATCGTGTACTACCATACTCCCTACACTAGGATGATATTGATATGGGATCAATTGGAACTGACTTAGGGTCAGTAAGAGTGGTATGACACACTCTCTTCATTGGAACTGACTTCGGGTCAGTAAGAGTGGTATGAAACACTCTCTTCATTGGAACAGACTTCGGGTCAATAAGAGTGGCATGCGAAATTCTATTTTATCTAGGACTTACTTTAGGTAAGTAGAGAATGGTATGATACATTTGAGATCACTTCTTGTTCTTAATGGTTTAGAAGAGCAGAGCAGTGCATTGTTGACATAGATAGTACCATCTGGCAGATGGAGTTCTCCCTAGTTGACAGGGACTGTTAAAATTGGCAACTAGGGCCAAACTCCATGTGTCACCTTATTCATGATAGATGATATTTTTCTTAGATTCCTATCTTCGAGAGGTGTAGGATTGATCTAAAGGTCATTCAATTCTGACATGTATTTATGGAGATATGAATTTATTTGTATTATTGACAATTTGTCAAGGTTGGCTAACAAGAAAAACAAGCATTTTTATCCCCCATCTCATCCTCAACATTGCATTTAAATAGAGGAGACATCAAGTCATTTAAGGAGCACATCATCTCATGATCTCTCTCTCCACTTTTTTGGGTTTGTCTTCTCACAAGGAGGATGTGGTGGAAAGAAATATTTGAGGCCCTAGCTGCAGTCAAGTGGAGCCCTAGTTGTAGTCAAGAGGAGCCCTAGCTGCAGCCAAGAGGCATTCTAGCCAAAACCAAAAGGAAGGCCCTAATCGATAGCAAAAGGAACACCCTAATCCGTAGCAAGATGAGGCCCTAGCCGCAACAAGAAGGAGCCTTAACATAAGCGTGAAGAAGCTTAGATGGACAATGTTAAAATCTATGTGTGTTGTAGGCGACAACCTGGAAAATAAGGCAGTTCTAAAGCATGAGTTAAGGATTGTTAGCAAGGCTAGGAATCCACAGTCATAAGGAGAATCATTCTATTGAATAAGTCTGCCCTCAAATACTTAGACTAGATAAGCGTAGGGTTAGGTACATATGTGGATTTGGTTCTAGAAGGAGCTTACTCTTAAGTCGAGTTATTGTAGGCTTATATTATTGCCTTGATGGTGTTTGGACACTATTTTAGGGACATTTTCTATAGGGGTTGTTATGTGCTAGGTCGCAGGTCATAACACCATAGAAAGGGCTGCATAGGGAAGTCAAGGGTGTGCCACAACAAAGAATAGTTACCCAAGGCTACGTTGCAGCTCTCTTATGACTGTTTGGAGACTATCAAGGAATTTTAGGGTTGCTGCAAGTGCCCTAACCAGAACAACAATCAAGTGGAATGAAATCAGAATTATGAGCAGTGTTTGGGTTGATTGAGCTAACTGTTGGAGGCCGAAGTTGACTGGGCTTGACCAAGTCAATTAGAGAAATATTTCCATCATGTTTGATCAACATTGACATTTCTGATCTAGGCTTTACTACTATTGTCATAAAATATCAAATTTGTATATGTGTACTACCTCTCTCTCTCTGTTGAACTATTGAAGAATATAAGAAGAATTGATCCAGGGTTTCCCCACATTGGGGTTTGTCCTTGGTTGGTGCCACATATTGTGTCCTCATCTTGGCTTGTCTTCTACTTTTTATGTTTATGTTCTATCTTCATTTTACTATCATGTTGTTGTGATTGCTAATCTGGATATTGATATTGGGCTAATAACAAAATTGAAGTAATTTACTCTTGAGCATAGAATATACCAAAAATTAACAATATAGGATGGCAGGCTCAACCTGAAAAAGCATGGTATATAATTTTAAGGAATTAAAGAAAGAGATTGGAAAGAAAAACAATCATATGGGAAGTTTCTTAGGGAGTCAGGACAAGGAAATTATAATAGATAAATTCTTGAACACCTGTAAGATCCCTTTCCTAGAGTAGTTGCAATCATCAAGGAATACCCAATGCAAAAATTCGATGCAATGTCATCTAAATAAACACAAATAAGAGAGGATATCCAATAATTGCTTCCCCCTTTTCTTAATAATGTGGGTATGATAATCAATGACAAGGCCACAGGAATGTGGGAGCATTTAAAAAGGAAACGATTAGGTGGGTCACATAGATAAAAGTTGTATTTAATTGGGCTAGGATTGAAAGAAAGAATTGAATCGAACTCTTATTTGGCATTAAATTAAAACAATCCTTGCATTTATATATAGAGAGGAGAGATCTTTTTTAACACACTGAACACCTACCGCTAGAATAAAAATGTTATTGGCGGAAAAAATACTAAAGATCCTAACACATGTATACCTGTTGAACATAGAGGTTGGTATGGACTGGGAAACCCATCAACCTACTGGAAATGTAGGAGAAAACTTAGCATGTCACAACGAACGCTTGATTTGAGGAGTCAACATGACACACTTACGTTGTTGGGTGATGCAGGGCCATAATTTGTGCAGGCAACTGATCTATCTATCTATCTATCTTAGTGCATAATTTGTTGGAATTAACAAATGATTGAGCCCACCATAAATACAAGGTCTATCGAAGAAACTATAGGCCAACCAAAGGTTATCACTTAACTTCATGCTCAAGTGATATTTCCATCCCTTCCCTTCCCTTTCTCCTGTGTTCTTCGCTGATGGTGATAAAACTGTAATTGGTTAACATGCATCTTCCATCAAAACTCTATAAGCCTTTATCCCTGATGTTTTTGATTGGAGTGCTAGCTTAGATGCTGTAGAAATTTTGAATAATATGACACTTATTCACAAAGATTATCCTGATTATACACTATTTGCAGAATCATGCATAATACATAACCTCCTCTACGTTGATCATCAATTTTGCAGTATTAAGAAACAATCACATGCGCACATTGAAGCATCAATCACACATATCAACATAGTATGTACCCGAGGAAAGCATACAACTGAAAACTCCCAACTATCTGTATATTATATTGAGGAGAAAAAGTAACAATACATAGTACAATACTCCTCACAAGTACTCAGTAATATCTCCACCTGTTACAAACAAACTAGCTCAGATCTGAATCAATCACTGGCTCAAATCTCCTTCACTGCTTACCTGCCTCCACTACGCAATCCTGCATGAGAATACTGATGAGAATGGCTGAACCAAACTCGTATTTCCCTTGTGTTGCACTATGCAATCCTCATTGGCAATCTCAATCCACTGATTGTGTAAATAACATGCACAACTATAGTCACAACTGACAGCTGTCTTTCGCTTTCACTCATCTCTAACACTTGTCTCCACTGAATTTTCCATGCACTAAGTTAATTGATGTATTCCTCAGTTGATTCATGAGTTAATAATCAGTGAATTAATTAATAACTATTCACATCACTCATCATTAGTCTATTTGTCAGTTAGACTAAATACAACTAGTTCAACTAAGTCAAACTGAACACAACTCCATCAACTCCTCATTCAACTCCACAGAACTCAATCACTGAAGTTCTAACTGAAGTCCTTGATGCAATAGCTCAAGTAACCCATAAGAAAAGCGTATTTCCTTCTGGCAGTTGCATGTGCCACATCTGTAGCTCAAACTGAAGTGCTCCAAGAGAATAAGATAATGTTTATAGTCCAAAT
>APFE031754374.1:37349-56470 GCA_000404065.3 Pinus taeda
GCATTTTCACTTATCAGAGGTAACAGCAGCATTGGTAGAAGTTTCCTTCACGTCATTTGCATTATAGAGGCTAGACTAGTTAAATTAGGGTTTCCTAGGTTTACATGCTTTGATTTGCTTCCAGTTCATTTTTGTCAAGTAGATTAGTCTTCTTTGAGCTAGCTTTCGTCCATCATTGATAAAGCTTCTTCTGTGAGCCATAGAAGTTGGCTTGAGCCCTAGCGGACTTGTGCCAGCTCACCAAGTGACAGCTGCGACAAGAGCTAGTACTTGTGCATACAGCACCGTCGCTTCCAAGTTTGTACGAACTACCGGGTTGATAAAATGAGAGACAGGAAGCCCCAGGAGTTGTAGCATTATTGCTACAATACTGGAGCTCACCAAGGAGGCAAGGGGACCAACCCTGCAAGAAGTGAAAACTTGACCATCCTTCCAATTTACGGGAGCTAAAGAACTGGGTCTAACTTAAGAAACATAGGATTTATGTTGGACTCCGCCATCTCTCGTGTCACTGATGTGAAAATCTTAACTAGTCTTGACATGGGGATGGAACCAGGTGTTGTCACCAAGCCCTATGGAAATGAAGCTCCATTGGAGATGATATTCACAGTTTTGGTCATCATTGAGGGGCCCTGAAGCGAGACACAAGAGGGAGAAACATATTTAGCATTGAGAGAGCCTGATGATGAACTCATAGTATTAGCATATTGGGATACCAATTTGACCTACATGGATATTGATTTGACATCCAAAGGAGCAATTACAAAAAGTACAAGAACCACAACATTCAAAGCAGAGGAAGATGAGCTATCTACTACTAAGAAAACAAATTAAGGATCTTAGTAAAAATTGAATCTAAAGTAGAGGCACCCATCATTGAAGAGCAAACATTGGGGAGGTGGTGCTCAGCTAGGGTCGAACACTAGCCATCACTTCCAAGCTACACACAAAATCCATTCTTTCTTCCAATCTTCCCATTTTTCATTCAATTTTACTAATGCATGCAATTACAATATTATATCATATAACTATTACCACAAAAGGAGAACTTAGTTCCAACATCAGGCATGAGCATGGAATAAATTCAAGTGCCATGCAAAGTAAAATTGTAATGGTTCTAATATTTAGCTTGTAGATTAATAGGAATAAAGGATTCATCACTACCTTCCAACAATTTAACTGACTTTAATGTGTACTTGGACATTTTTGTTTTCAACTCATACAATGTGTTGGATGTCCCAGTAGAGACGTTTTGGGTGGTATTAATACCATACTTTGGTTCACTAGAACTCTTCTTTGACTCAACAAAAGGAGGTGGGCTACTCAATTTAGGATGAAACTTAGTTGATCTAGCTTTTGACTTTTCAAAAATGAGCATCTGGAAGTGTTCCTACATGTAATTTCTATATCACCTATTGGATTCTTGATTGTAATAAGAGATATTGGGCCATCAAATTTGAGTAGGAAATCATTAGTATAATGGGGAAATGTGACACGTCAAGGATTCTGCTTCAACCATTTACATTTTGACCAACCACATATTGATGGAGTGGCATAAAGGAGATCCAGTTCATGATGTAGTACCATTGACCCAATTTGGTTTCTAGAAGATGGCATATTATAATTGGCAGGGTAAAGTGGTTGTACACTTTCATAAAACATTTTTTTGTGATATCTTTCTCCTAAGAAAAGCATGCAATATTTTCAGACTAATGGAATATGTTGTGCATCCGAACCCCATCCTAAATTATGGTCCAACAAAATTCAATGAACAATGATTGAAATGTGAATGTGTGATTGACATAAATTCAATTAGATAATTGAATCATAATTAAAATACAGAGTTCCTACAAACAATGTTGGAAAAATTAAAGAACTCGCAACAATACAGAATGAGATGGAATTTGAAGAATTGGCCATTTGATATTATTATTATTTTCCCTTGCATTTGAACCAAAACCATCATCAATACATGAATATGTTTTTAAAATAAAATTCAACAAGCATAGAACCATCTAATTTCAAAAAGAATTTCATAGGAATTTTAAAAGTTATCGATGCTCTCCATTATTTCTTGTGCACCAATGATATATTTACAAAGTGCACTATGCTCTATATAAGAATATGCACTGAAGAATGATCTCTATTTTTTCCTCGACAAAGCAAAACCTTCCTAAAACTTTAATTGCAGAAGCCTACTTTTTTATTTCGTCAATTAGATTGTCTAGAAATGCATTTGTACATAAGAAACACTTTGGTGCACTTTACACTATATAATGCACCGACAATGTAAATTAAAAAAAAAAATGTGCACATTTATCATCAATCCACTAAAATATACAACAACAAAAAAGAGCGAAATTTTCAATTTTGTAAATGTGTTTATAAATTAAACCCTATTTATTATTTCATTATTTTGCCAAAACATAAAGGGGGATTTGTGCAAAAAATAATTACCAATAAATACTTTGCAGTGGGTAGAATTTTTTGAAGAGTCAAATTTGTAAAGGATTCCCATAGGTCACATACAAGACTCCATTATATTTATCATCTCAATCTTTCCCATTTTTTGATTCAAACAATTTTCAAAGCATTCTTTAAAAAATAGAAGTTAATTTCATTTTTTTAAATGCATGTTTATAAAAGAAAACCCCAATCCTTATTTCATTATTTTGCCAAAATTTAGAAGGGGCATTTTGTGCAAGAGAGATTCACCAATGAAAATTTTGGAGTAAGCAAATTTTTTGAAGAACCAATTTTGCAAGGAATCAATGTAGATGATATACAAATCTATAAAAGAGAATTTTCAAGTATCTGACTTCATTTTGTTGATCATCTCAATCTTTCCCCTCTTTCATTCAACAACAAAAATTGTGCATTCTCAAAAAAATACAAAGGTTTCCTAATCACCTTTAGTATTGGAAGCCTTAGTTTTCTTATTGTTTATCTTTGTTTCCTTCTCTATAGTTCACAAGAAGATTTCTTTCTTTTAAGCAACAAATTTTTACAAGGTTTCTTTATGTGTATCATTGGATCCAAAATCGTCTTCTTTTATAATAATATTTTCATGCGAGTCGGCATGCACTATACAATAATTACACTCGGATGTGCCGCTTATAAAGGAATTGCACCCCAATACGTACTATACAGGAAATTCACTATAATGTGTATGCCCATGTTAATAGCAGTGCTTAGTAAAATATGTAAGCATTAATGTTCATGGGTTGTTCATGGGTTCATTGGTGGGTAGTAAACTGATGCATATGCACTCATTGTTTTGTATTAAAAAATAAAAATAAGAAAAATAAAATATTATATATTTGATGATTTTTTAAAGAAGATGGACAATATAAGTTCAGGAAAACATTGTTATTGTAAGGAAGCGCAATGGTAGCTTATCCTAACAAAGAAACAAGGAAATTTTCTTTTAAATTTATTAAAAATTAACATATTTGAATTATTTATAACTTTAAATTAATCATGTGTATTGGTTAATGCATATTTTGTAAAGTAAAAAGTTGAAGAAATTTGATAATCTTTTTTGCAATCTAAGTGCAAAAGAGCATAAAAGATTTATGGAAATGTTCCAAAAAAGATGATTTAGGTGAATCAAAAGGTAATCAACATGAAGTTTTTATTTGATTTTTATTAAAAATGAATTTATTAACGTTAATTGTTAACATGTTTTAAACAGTCGATTTCACATGTTTTTCCTGTTGTGTAGGGACCAATAGCAAGGGAAAAAAATGTCATCCTAGGGATTTAAAAACTATGAAGGATGTAAAGGATCTAAAGTGAGGCTAAGTTTATCTAAAGTGATGCTACAAGTTAATAAGAGTTCATTTATTTATTTATTTAAATTTGAGAAATATATTATAAAGAACAAATATATGTACTTTCCACTTATAATACAAAAATCAATCAAATGACTCCAAGAATTGGGTTATATATAGACTGCAAGAATTGTTCTCAGAGTAATCATCAATGAGACCTGTGAAACTTACCATAGCAAAAGTAATCCACTTTTTTTCCTTGGGAAAAATCATAATGTCTTTCATTATATAAAATGATACAAAATCACAATTTGCAGATACATGTCCATGTATGTATTCATGGAAACCTCAAAGGTCTTTGAGTTTCACATAAGCATTATATCTTTTAAATGCCAGAAAACAAAAATATTAACTTTTCTCATATATATATATATATATATATATATATATATATATATATATATATATATATATATATATATATATATACAAAAGTTGTTTAAAAAATCTCACATAGAGTATCTATAAACTCGTTACAATGCAAAGAACATATGATGACTAAACAAAAGAAAAGGAGAAAAAAGTAGCAAGAGAAACATTCACTTTGTTGCCACTACTAGATCAGGCATGTCTATGAAGGGCCTATGATAAAATTCAAAACTTTCATTGTACTTTGTTTTTGTTATTTCCCATCACCCTTAATCCAACTCCAATTCATCTTTAGAAAGGGCATCCATAGAAGTATTTATTTCCCTGTAAATAAGAGAACACAAAAAACTGTGAAATAAAGCCTTTACCCTGAGCAACTCTTCCACAATAGGAGAAAGAAAAATATCCTAACACTATTGAGCTTGATTTAGCCAATTAATCACAAGTAGAGAGTCCTCAAAAAATGAAGATGGCCACATACTTTATCTTTGGCAAGCAAAAGAAAATATTTACGAGACAAAAGTTCAGCCCAACTATTTCAGCCCTGCCCCAGAACCATCCTGATTTAAAAAGAGTGATTGCATGAAACATGGAGAATTGCCCCTACCCCACATCTAGCACCCTCCTCTTGAGAGGCCCCATTGAAGAAAACCCATGGGCAAGTTCTGTCTGGTTCTTCTTCAACAATATGTCTAGGAGACGGGACATTTTTAAGTTGTGGAAAGTGAGACAAAATCAAAATATCTTCCACAACCACTCACTTTGGAACTAAATGTTATCTTGAAAAATTACTTTGTTCTGACCTAATCAAATTCCCATGCAAACAATGAGGCGTAATTCTTTAAAGGAATTGGTTGCAACCAACCTATACCAATCCCTCCTAGCCTTTTCCATTGAGACCCCCTATCACCCACAAGTTGAACCCAAATATAAGAACAAATATTCCAAACCAGAGCAATGAAAGAGCATTTAATAAACAAATTTTCCATTGATTCCACATTTTCCTTACATAATGAACACCATCCTGACCCAATTTTATGTCATTTTTGCATATTGTCCCAAGTTGGCACCTTATTTTCCATTATAAGCTACATAAAGATTATATATTTTGCTGGACATTTTGACCGCCAAACAAGTTTCCACCACCACTTTATATTTCAAAAGAATTGAGTGGTATTGAGTTGAATATTTTTGAGCTTTGGTGTATAACTCCATATGGAGAAAAATACCAAACTAGCTCATCCTCTTGCTCAACAAGACATATATTTAATTCAGAAAGGGCTTAGGTGAAATAGCTCCACACCTCTTGAAATTCCTCATCTAACCCCATCTCATTAGCAAAATTCCATGCATGTCAACAGATGGTGGTTTGAATTGGATTCCCAATTTGGTATAGTCTAGATATTCCCCTGCCCCAAAGAGAATTAATCAACGGTTAAGGTGGAATATGTCAAACCCCACTCCCAAACCACGGGTCATTGAAATTTTGACCTTGTGTCCATTCCCAACCTTCCAAGCAAGACTAGACTCAATCAAATCGAAAGAAATTTGGACCTCTTGCAAGATTATATAAATGTTAACCTTGGATTTTTTTTAATTCCTTAACCAATATTCAATCGAAAGGGAGAAATATATTTTTGAATTACTACTAAATTCCAAAGGCTTTCAGAAGATAACAACCTCCAACCACATTTGGTTATCAATGATATCAAGAAAAGAAAGATATTATTTAGCCCCCATGCCCCAAGAGCTTTAGGAGTGGTTATTAGCTCCCCCTTCACCCATGACGAGACAAGATGATCTTACATTTGAGCCCAAGCCAGAGACATACAATAGACCAGAATTGCCTTCAACATTAATTTAATAAGAATAAGTATGCCAGCCTTGGAGAGCCACCTTAGGCCTCACCCTTTGAGCATGTTTTCCAATTTAGTAATTAACCACATCCAATATTATTTTGTGTAACAATTTGGTTTCAAATTAGAGCCCATGTATTTTAAGATTGCATCCAAAACTTTTAGATGAAAAGGGAACAATCTTTGGACATGAGTGACTTCATCCATTTCCAAAATTTGAGTTATGATCAACGACTTTCCCTCATTAATCATCATACTTTTGATTTTCTAAATAAATAAATGATTTTAGCCAACTTATCCACTTCACACTGAATACTACTAACAAAAATAAGGACATCATCCACAAAAAGAAGATGAGTGAGAGAAATATTATGTGCAACAGAAATACCTTTAAACTTGCCTCCTATTTTGGCAGTGATTAGCATTCTACTCAAGAATTCCCCCACAAGTAAGAAGATTAGAGGGGAGAGAGGACAACCCTGTCTCGATCCCCTCTCACCGTGAAAAAAGGAGAGGTTGATCCAATCATAAGAACCATGAGAGAGACTAAATGAAGGAAACTCATGATCCATGAGATAAAATCTACCACAAACCTCAATGGAGAAAAGAACTTGAATAAAAATCGACTCAATCATAGGCATTTTATAGGTCATCTTTCAAAATGGCACCCTTTATTTTTTTGTGATTTGATGTTATGCAACCCTTCTAGGGCGATCCCAATAGCTTCATGAATCCATCTTGATTCAGAAACCCAAATTGTTTCAAAGAGATAGCCTTAGATAGAAAGGGTTTTAACCTTCTAGAAATTACTTTGGCTATCACTTTATAGACATTGTTGAATAGTGAAATAGGATGAAGATCATTAAATGACTAAGGGTCAACTACCTTTGGAATGGGGGATAAAGAAGTTGAGTTGAATGTATGGATAATTCTCCTATTTATTTTAGAATCCTTAACCACTCTTAAGAAATATCTCCCCAAAATGTCAAAGAGACCTAAAAAAATTCCACTGGCTAGCCATCAAGCTAGGGGATTTTGTATTTTTGAAAGTTGTTGGGGACTGTCACAAGATCCTCTTCAGGGACTTCCTCCATAAGAGAAATATTATCCTCTTCCTTCACAAATCTTGGAAAAAACTAAGAGAATCTAGTGAGATCCACAATAGAGACTCCCCAATAGTCCTTGAAGAGAGTTTTAATATGGTCTTCTGGTAAATTTTCCAGACTTTCAAAATTGGAAAATTCCCTTCCTTCCACATTACAAATACTCTAAATGGTATTGCATATCTTACACCCTTTTGCGAAGGGTTGAAAAAGTTTAGTATTTTCATCCCCACACTTAACCAAATGGATCTACTTTTTAATCTCCAATCTTCCTCCCTGACTACTAGAAGATATTTCATTTTCATCTCTAATCTAGTTAGAGAAGCTTGAGAATCTGCATCAATATAACATTCCCTAATAGAATTAGTAACCCCTTCAAATTCTCGTTCAACCTGAGAAGAGACTGCTCATCAATTTGTCTCTTCTTGTTAGCCCAATATTTTGTAATTCCCTTGGTTAGCTTGAGATTTTCTTCAAAATTCTCAACTACTAACAAACCCGTAACCAACTCAAAATGAATCCATTGTTCCTTAACTAACAAAACATACTCCTCATTCTTCAACCAAGTAGAGTTCATCTTGAAAGGACTAGGAGGTTTTGGAACCATGCCTTTAAATTCCAAGAAAATTGGGCAGTGATCCGGCTCTCCATCACTACCTACCCATTTTATAAAGAGGTTGAAATGAGTCAAAAAAACATTTGAACCCATAAACTGATCCAACCTATTAGCAACGCACTCCTCCGTAGTGCGATTATTTCTATAGGTAAGCTTGATTCTCATATGCTCAATATCCACCATCTTATGATAATTCAACAGATGGGTAAAATAATTAGTAAGAAGGTTTGGTATAGCCCTCAAACCCCAAACTCCAGCAACACCTAAAGAGAAATTCAGGTCTCCTCCTAAGATCAAAAAATCATTATGTAAAAAATATTTTGCAAGGAGTTTGTCCAAAAAAATTGTTTTATTTGAGTAGGGACCATATACATTAAGCATTATTAAAGGAAACCCCATATTTTTAGAAAATAGTTTAAGACCTTGGCCCGATTCAACACTCCACCGGTTCCTTAACTTAATGACTCAAGGATTCTAGCCCACACCTAAACCTATAGAGTACTCCTAAACATCCAAACCAACAAACTTCCAACTCTTGTACAAAGATTCAAAATATTTTGAAATAATAACCCTTTCCCCTAAAGTTTCTTGAAGAATAATGATATATGAGTTATTTCACATCACCGCCCTGTTCAAATCAATTTTTTTATGGGCTCTCCCACCCTCTGCAATTGAAGGATAACTTTACATGGGATAAGCCCCCCTAGGGCTTTCATTGTGCTAATAACCCCATCAATAGACATATTTCTACCCACTACTAGTTCATATCGATATTTTTCCTTAACTTTAAAGAGGTAAGATTTCCTTCCTCTTCCTTTCCTCTTAGTCAAGGAAATATCTAGTTTACCCAACTACCCCAGTATACCTTCCTCTGTCACAAAAACCACTCTAAACATAAGGTTGTAGAGGGTCCCTTTCTACCCCACACTTAATACGACCCACCTTAGTAAATAAAATAAGACGAGAAAAACCCCGATCAAATAGAGGGCATGGAGAAAGGCCAAAGAGGCCACCCGAATCGCAACCGAAACTAGATGGGATGACAAAATGGAGAGGCAGATGCTCTCAGAATAACTAAAGTATCCTCCATAACTACTCCCTTCTCCTAACTCAAGACCATCGAAAGAAAATCCTTAAATAACTCCACCTCAATAGGTTCCATCCTTGGATCCTTCATCACTAAAGCACCAACCCCAAGGACACTTGGTCTTTAATTACTACTCAACAATGAGACCATTCCAGTCGAATGATAAACTAGTGAATTCAACCCTTCATAACACTACTTATTGTGGAAAGGAAGAGAGCATTGATTTAACAAATGGCCTTGTTTGTGACATCATCGACACCTGAATGGAACCCATTTGTAACAAAGAACCTGCAGCCACTACAACCCTAACCCAATTTCCATATCTTTTGCTAGCCCCTCTTGGAGGTCCATGTTGACCAATATTATAGCCATGGACTTATCCCTTATTTCCTTATACAACATGTCTGCCTCTAGAAAGGTTCCTAAAGAGTTACCTAATGCTTTGAATATCCTTGGATTTCAGAATTATAAAGGGAACTCTAGAACTATAACCTAGATCAAAGCCACATCCGTCCTTTCATGACTCACATCAAATAAAGGAGTCCACTTCTTGAAGATAATAGGGCTTGAGTCCAAGTTCCACATCTTCTACGTGAACCAATTCATTTCCTCTACAAATCCAAAGGTAAGTTGAATTCAACAATGAGTCAATGTACCTCCCTCTGAAATTTTCTACATGTATGGCTTAATGAAAATATCTACCCAATCCTTCAAGGTTTTTCAACTAAAATTCCTTCCCCTTTCACCACCCACCACCACCTTCTCAATTGGATCCATAACTTCATGCATGAGCATGTCCTCCCCCAAGTTTAACTTTAGACGGACCCCTTTTCTGATACACTTATTTTTCTTCTTCTTTTCGCTCGAACCCCAAATCCCTGGAAAGATGGAACCTAACACCCCTCCCTTAGAAACCTCTTTAAATTATCCAATGGCCATCCACCTCCAAACAAAAACCCTTTTCCTTCCTTAGATTCAAGTAATGCATTAACAAAGTTGTTATAACCTTATACTGAAGAAACTCTCACACCCAAAAGAATGCTTCTTTCAAAGAAGGGGTTTAAAGTTTGCACCAGACCTTCCATCACAAAATCTTAAGCAGTCGAAAAGAATGGTTGGGCCCCAACCCACATGAAGGAAAAAATATGGAAATCACATGATATTTGTCCACGCATTGACCAAAAAACAACATTAGGTGTTCATTTACTAGAGATGAGGTCTCCCCCAAAAATGGCCATGCTCCCACCTGATCCTCCTTCGACCAAGGCTCTACACCACGACATCGACTCGGCCCCAAGCCCCCATCTATTTGCAAACCAAGAGTGAACGAACCAACAAACCCTTATTTTCAAGCCCAACCTAACAACAAAGGCTCATACTCTGCCAATCTGTCCCCTCCTGGAGTAAACTTGTCACCACCCATTTCCTGACCAAAGCTTAGCATGCAAAAATTTTGATACCTGACCCAAATGTCAAGACCCAACTCCTCGTCCAAACCAAAGTCCACCCATTTTTACTCGTCCATCCCAAAGTTGAAAACCCCCTACCATTTTTCACCCTTTCCCAAGATTAGTAGGCTGAGGCATTTTCCACCCCACACTTGATATGTTGACCATCCTCAACCCTCACTCAAAGCACCGCCTACAACCCCTCCTATAGGTGTCATCCCTCCCATTAAACTACACAGTTTTGGACCAAAGCATACTTTATTTTTATTTAAACTATGCAAGTTTTGGCCAGAGCAGGGTAGATCAAAGCTCCTTGGATATATTGCAAGCTAGAGCAAGACCAATCAAATCTTCTTAGACATGTTGTTTCAAGGACTTTCAAATAGAATCATTATCGAAATTCACTAAGAATTGAACTTGTATTAGCTATGATAAATGCCCACCTATTTGTCCATAAGTAATCCACTTATCCAAGTATATCTTCTAAGAAGTGTTATCACACAAACAAAAGTCGAACTAAGAATTAATCAACATTGGGTTACTTATCGATTGTAAGTATATATAGAAATATCAAATATTAATTAAATAATTTGTAAGTAGCTATGATTAATTTCCCTATTTTTATAATTAATGGAATAACAAGAAACCCTTATATTAACTATTTCTATGATCTATCATGCCATATTAAAGATGCAAGAAATAAATTATTGAATGGATCTAATGCATGAGATTTTGAAACCATGATGGAGCATGGATTCAAAAGAATATGTATTGTTTGTGAAGCACTCGCTACTACAATATGATTTTTCATTTATGCAATCATGTATATTCTACTATATAAGTATAGATATACTAGTTACACTTTATTTTAATGTTTGTAGATGGAACAAAACGAGGCAAAACATAAAAAATAAAAAAACAAGTTAATCAAGAAAACATTAAGTTAAATAACTCAAGTACAATATTCCCTAAAAGTAATGAAGAAATGAGGTATGCATGCAACTCAAGCAATGACAACAATTCAAATGATGAATGACAATCAATATAATTGAATGTTATTGCAAGTTGTATGTTTTGAAATATTTACCTCTGAATATAAGTGATTTTGTTTAATGTACTCAACATATTGTCTCAATTACATGATATGGACATGTTACCAATATGTATAACAATTACATATTGATATTTTGGTTAATATATTGGACATATTGTCCCAATTGGATGTCGATATGTGTAACAATTACATATTGGCTACATTAGATTGTTGTGGATTTTTACGTTATCCCATTACGTATGACGATGGGTCTCTTAATCATATATAATAAAATGGGTTTCTTATTTTATTGCAGCATCTAATGTTACGTTGCTAATTAAATAATATATGGATCATTAACATTGTTACAAATAACAAAGATGTAATCTATTGGACAATGCACCAATATAATCATGATATCAAAGTGTAAGAATTAAAATATATTCTTTAAAAATTGAAATCAATTTTGTATTATTTTGAACTCACTAAATTGTGCATGCCACAAAAATAAAAATTGGTGTATTTTAGTGATACATACACACTTGTGCTTTATACAAATATATGCATCGATTCTTATTAGCAAAGAATGGCATTGGCATCTCACATTAAAATGTTTACAAATTGACATTCCTCTAGTGCACATGGTAGTATAGCCATCAGTGATGTTATTTGTACAATACAAAGCTCAATACTCCATAGTGTTATATTACATGGCCATCAGTGTGTCGTAAAACAAAATGTATGATTTAGTGCATCAATGTGGCATTAAGCCAAAAAGATAAGTGAATGTGTAATAATTGTATGAGCCCCAACAATTTTAGTTTTATTTACACAACTAGTGTTAATTGTAAATGCATTGATGAATGTTGTTACAACAAGAATTAAGAAACAAAACTTACACCTACCCAATTTTGTTTACTTATAGTAAATATATGTTAAAACCTTTGTTACCAGTGATAAAAATTGTAACATAGTTGCAAAAACTTTTACTACAAGGTGTTTTCATCTCATCATAGTGCCATGTTGGTGTTGCTACTTTCTTTGTGGATAAAATGGTATAATAAAGGTAGAGCATATTCTCTTTCGAAGACATACTCCTACTAATGAGCGTTCTCCTCTTCCAACAATACCTCTAACTATCCTATGTTTACATTTAAAGGTCTTTCCCTAAGCTCCATAAAATTTATAAATACTATGGCTTTCATTACCAAGTCTTTGGCCTAATTTATATTTCATTTTTTTCCTTGAAATTAAGATTTATAAATTATAATTAGGTTTATTAAAATGATTTTTTCAACATTATAAGCTATTAAAGAATGAGATAAATTTGCCAAAATTATGACCAATGTTCATGAACTTTATGATAAACTTGGTGGTCAAACAATCCGAAAACACCTTGAATAATATAATAAATAGACACTTCAACTTTCTTTAAATCTCTTGTATGCATGATATCATTACACATAATAAAATATATTATGACTTTTTTAAATATCTTATATACGCATATGATATTAATCAAATTAAGGTGTGTATTCTTTTATTAAAAAATAAATAAATGCATAAAGACATTTGACGTAAATCAAATCAAAAGTGTATATAAACATTACATATACACTTTTGAATTAAACATTTCACTATAATATATTAAAAGGAAAAAATCATAAATATAGACATTTTAAACATTTGACTCAAATCAAAAGTGTATTCAAAAGGTAAATGCCGTAAATTAACATAATGTGGTAAACGTGGATGGAGAAGGTTCGTCGTGTGGTAAACGTGGATGGTGAAGGTTGGTCATGTGGTAAATGTGGAAATGGAAAGGAAGTTTGTTGTCTTTTTTTTATTTGAATCTAGTGATACTTTGAATTTAATTTTAGATGGGTTAAATATTTCACTTTGTTGTAATTAATTTAATAGATTGTTAATTATGGTTAGGGATATTTGATCTTGAGTTTAATCTTGTTTAACGCTTTATAGTCTAAGAACATTCACCAAGTATTGGGAAAATGATGATGGGTGATCCGGAAAGTAAGGTATTTGGTTGAGTCAAATCCTATTCCAACAATTATTGCAACTATTTCTTTACTTCACTGGCTTCCAAAATGGATTTGTCTATAGAGCCCAATGTTTGGCAACGGAGGGTTTGACAATAACTAGATTTTGTGCTTCACTTTCCTATTGGGTGGTATTACTTTATGCTTCTGGAAAACTACCCTTTTGCATGGAGCAACCATTTCAATTATTGTTTCTATTCCTTAGTACACACCTCTAACGATGCTTTTATCCTTTGTAATACATTGAGACTCTAATTTTGTCTTCTGAAATTCCTTCAACAATTGTTGCTTGGTGTTTACCAAGGACTAGTTTTCCTTGCTGGTGCGGTAGCCTTATAATTCATATACTAGGTAAGTGCATAGGATCTGAAAGTGGTTTCCAATTGCACAAACCTTTTTGGTTCATCCTGAACCTATTTAACAATCCATACTACCTCATAAACAAATAGATGTTGTTCAAGATATCTGATTGGAGAGTTTTGTGAGTACAAATATTTAGAAAACTGTTCAAGATCCTATATCCTGATCCCATGAAAAATAATCATTCTAAATATGGGATCAACACCATCCATTATGCACTATGTGGTACTACCTTGTGCTACTCCTCCTAATTGAATTTTTGATACTTTGGGTCCATCCCTTTTAAGCTTACTACTTTCACTACTTTGATTGTCTTCACTACTATCCTTACTTCCTTCACTTATTAATAATGTATGCAAAAAAATGTCAAGTGATCATACCTCTTGAATTGGAGACATGTGTGGGGTTGTGGGTTAGACAAAGGGTATGTCCTAAGCAAGGTCATTGGGATAAAATGGATCTTCCTATCTTAGGTTGAGTTGGTGATTTTCTCCCTTATTCCTTCTCCTATCATTACTTAGGTTGCACAAGCTTTCATTTCCTCTGTTGTGTTGTATTTCATCATGCAGGTGTTCTGTGTTGATTTCCCCTTCTTCTTACTCCCAATGATTCCAAAGTTTTCCATTGTGCTTCCTTCTCTGTATTACTATAACGTCCTTGTTGTCTTCTTATCCGTCACAAGTTTTGACATAGACCTTTTCCTTATCTCACTACTATGTTGAAATCTTGTTCCACCATGCAACACTCTGCTCACCTCCTACGTCACACGTCCTTTCCTACACTTATGTGTGTGCTCTTACCCTTCTCAAGTACTCCAAACTTTTATCCTTATGATGCCTTGACATCCTTAGCTCATCTAGTCTTTACTTGTTCCTTGTTGCATCCCACACCCCAATTCCCCTCATGCCATCCTCTGGTAAGCCCCCAGTCCCCCCATCATGCACAAGGAAATTTATTTGCTCATATTGTTAGAATCTAGTGACATAACTTATTTATCACACGACAACATTTTTATCCACAAAGGCAACAATAACATATATATATTCCTCACAGTCCCTTAAAGAACTCCCTTTCAATTGCACTATATGATTGAGTACCCTCCATAGCAAATTAAACAATATTCAACCAAAAATCAATTGCGCAAGACCTTGTTACTTACAGAGTTCACCCTTTGGATCAGTTTTGGGGTCTAACTACATGGTAGAACAAGACACCAAGTCCCTTGGTTTTCATACAACCTTTGTAACCACTCATCCAAGATAATTGGAAACTCATAAAAGAATATTTCGTGAAAATCCGTAAAACCATACTTTTGCTTCCATTTTTTAGGACTAAGCCACTAATTTCTAGCCTGATCTATAGTGAACTTATGTTCTTTTTTCTCCCCCCGTTGTTATATATCCTCCTTAGTAGGCCTCCACATTCCCTTCAGTTATAGATATCGATCTTGGTAATGGAACCATTTGTTGGTGCACAGGGGGCTAACCTAGGGTTCAAGAGAGTTTTCCAATAAAACCCCTTCAGACATTATCCCTTTCGGAAACACATATAAGTAGGTGAATTCTGACCCAAGGCATCTAGGGGGAATTGTAAGAAAATGAATGGTTCTAGAATGATGAGGGAGAGTGGGTTCTTCAACTAGAATTTCCCATTTTTTCCATATTCAACGTATCATTATTATTTATTCAAAAAAAGAAGTGAAGTATACCTAAATTCTTCAGAAATCACACATTAATCTCTTCATGCATATTTTAAAGGAACAATATCATGAAAAACAAACTAGCCATCACACATTATGCAAACAAATAAAATAAGCAAAACCATGATATTTTAATTATCACTGTGGGCTCTCCAATACATTCATGCCCACCTCAACTCACTAACCTTAGCAAATCATTACAATGCAAAGCAAATCATTACAACCCAAAAACTATATGTATAGGTGTGTCCATTTATGTCTTTGATGTAACTTTTACTCCTTGGCCTTGATCTATTTATAGGTTTACATTTGGACCCAAGCCGACCAAAAACCCCTTAGAATGAGATTATTACTAGAGGATAGTAAATTATTACAATGGGCTAGTAAATATTACTATGAGCTAGTAAACATTGCTATGGTCTAGTAAAAGCAAAATTAACCCAACAACTTTCCTTCTTTGTCGCACATCTACGTAGCTCCTTCCCTTTGCAACTTCTGCTCGCTATACTCCGACTAGTTTTCCCGCCTGATACTCTTCTACACAAATCCCAAAACTTGTTACCTGAAAACACTGCTCCAACATGAGTGTTTTCAATATACCTTCTTATGTGCTACTCATTCTAAGTATTGTACATATACCTTCCTTGTTATCCATGTGCTACAACAAGGTCTTGAATATGAAGTGGGTGTGTATTCTTGACAAAGTGTACACAAGCACATCATAATAAAAGCGCATAGAAACAACTCAATTGCCATGTCATACATTGTAAAATGTAAGTAAAAAATAATAATAACTAAACAAACATTTGAAGCTAATTTTACCAATAAGTTTCCCAAGGTAAATATAATGGGCATTGTGTCTTTAATTGCTATGAGATTTCTATGTGATTATTGTACTTAGTTTTGTTTGTGAGACCATTGTTTCTTATTGGTGGTTTAAACATAATTGTTAATACATCCACACAATTGTTGGCCATTGGAATTTAAGAGATTGTAATCCCAATTGAGATATGAGGAATTTTCGATCACATTTCTAATAGCTATTAGACAAAATAATTTTCCCAAGATTCAAAAAGGTCCCAATGTATGTTTATTCTCTTAGCATGGCGACCAACGACTTTTATGAATGGGTTGTTGCAATTGTTTTCTTAAAACTTCTAATTCTTTTTCCTAATTTCCTTTCAATATTCATTAAAGTCATTCGTTGAATGGGTTGTTGCAATTGTTTTCTTAAAACTTCTAATTTTTTTTCCTAATTTCCTTTCAATATTCATTAAAGTCATTCGTTTAATCACAAATTCTTTATTATTTATGGAAATTGTGCACATCTCTAGCAAGCATGTACACAAAACTTCAATGGTTCTTATAACTACAACCATCACTCTTGAGGCCATATACACCATGTGAGTGAGGTTTTTACCTGGCTAGAGATGGTATTCTCTCTCATTGACTTTGCCTTCAATGTAGTATGGTGGATGGTAGTTGAATTTTTGAAATACACAACAATTGCATTAATTCTCTCATTCTAACCGCGATTGAAGGAATGGACTGCACATGGAGACAAAAAACTTAGTTGAACCAATCAACAATTGTTTGTCATATGGAACCTATAATAGACAAAGGCATCCCATTTCTTTTATAAGCATTGATTGTTGTCGTGACATTGAGGGAAAAGTGATTAAAAAGTATGAGGTCCATTCGTTTATAACAATATTAAAGTTGTTATTCTACACTTGTAAGGCTAGATAACTTTGGCGTGGAGAAAATGAAGCGTTAAATATGGTCTAAATGCACATTTAATCTTGTGTCAAAGTGGGGAAACATTTCGATTGGGAAAATAATATTTACCTTTTAATCATACATGGGGCATTGTACATGTGCATGTATACATAGGTTTTTTTAATTATGGGAGTGATGGATAAAATCACTAGTGGAAATAACGTTTGTATTTTGTTACTAGATTCAATAGCACAGAGGGATATGATGGTGTATCATATTTATCTATTTGAAAGAATCTTTTGGAGATAGAAAGAATTTTCTGAGTTTTTTTTAAGCAATTGCATTTTTAGCTAAGTAATATTGGGTTTATTGAAAATCTTGGGTTTTCTCGCGTACTTTTAAGAAAATAATGAATAAGGAGAAGCTACGGAGAAGTTGCTCTAAAAATTGCCTTGAGCATAGAAATCCTAGATATCAATTCTAAAAATAAAGCATTCAACATCATTTTGAGTCAAAGTTCTTGACTTGAACAACACAGAAGCTCTATGAGAACTACAGTTACAACCTGGACAAATTACAGAACTCTTGAAGCCACATTCTTACTAGGGCACACCAAACTGCTAGTAACAAAATAACGAGCATGCGATATAGAGTTCTTAATGATATAGTGATAAAAAAATCTTAATTTTTATTGGTCTGATTGCTTTTGTGTTGTTAATAGTTTAATGTGTACATGTTACACCCAAGAACATACTGTTGTAAGGATTAAAATCTCTATATAAATCTAGAAATATTTTTTCTATACAATTTTTGTATTAGTGAAGCAAGTGGACTATCCATCCTTAATTTACATATCATTAACTAATAATATATATTTTTAGATATTGTCGCGAAGAAATTGACCACTTTTATGAATGATCCCATGGGTGAAAAGGCCAAACCTAATAGCAACTGAAAAAATTCGTTTTATTTTTATATATATGTAATGTCGATGTATAAAATATAGTAATGTTTTCTGAAAAGCCTACAATTATAATTTTGCTATAAAAATATGGATAAATAATATCAATAGCAAGAAGTCCTATCAATGAAAATACTAAAAACAAACTAAAACAAACTTAAATTTTATATCGACTTGACTTTTTCTAATATATAATGAAGATACTATCTATTCCCTTTAAATAATATATATATAGTTAGTACCGCAATATATTTTTAAATAGTATATACAACTCAATCAATCCCTTTATTAAGGTTTGAAAACTCTCGAAAAATTAAGTGATGTGGAAACGCGTGAATGCCAAGTCTATAAGACATTAAAATTATAATGGCCAATATAATGACTAAGATTTTTTAAAGTGAAAAACAGTCTCCGGGCAATAGTTCATGGAAGACAAGCATGTGTAAATTGAAGAGGATTGAGGTTAGCAATTGTGGAATAAATAAATAAAATGAATTTAACGTTTTTTTTGGGGGGTTTTTATTGCTAGGTGAGGAATAAATAAATAGAATTAATTTAAAAATTACATTATAAGTCATTATTCAGAGAAACTAGAGTCATAAAAACATGTAAGGGGTTAGTTAAATCAACAAGTTTTAATTGTTTTTTTTGCTTAATCCTGAATTTTATCATTTATATAATACTTCCCACTACGAGGATTTCCAATTGTTTTAATTATATTTTATATCATTTCATATTTATATGGTGTTATTTCATATTTATATGAGTGATGTACATGGTTATAAAGTTATGAAATACATGGTAGTAGGTTTATGAAGTTGTATTTCTCATATAGGTTTATGAAGTTGTATTTTTCATATGGGTTTATGAAGTTGTACATGGTTATAAAGTTATGAAATACATGGTAGTAGGTTTATGAAGTTGTATTTCTCATATAGGTTTATGAAGTTGTATTTTTCATATGGGTTTATGAAGTTGTA
>APFE031754374.1:69502-112876 GCA_000404065.3 Pinus taeda
TTTTTCCTTTTTGACTCGCTAAAGAGAATAAAAATGGAGGTCTGCTTTTAGCTCTTTTCTGACCGTTTAAAGATGAAAAGATTGTTGAGTTATTCCACTTGACTCGTTAAACGTAAATAAGAGGCGGTCATCTTTTAAACTCTTTTCTGACCGTGTAAAAACGAAAAGATTGTCGGACCTTTGTCGTTTCAAGTTCGTTACTGGAAACAAAACGACGTGATTTCAATCGCTTTTTTACTTTCTCAGATCGAAATCACTACTTATGAAAAGTACTCCTCGATCGTAATTATTGGGCGGTTCTTTCGAGCATCGTTTTATACTTTTTCGGGCTCGAGAGACACAACTTTACGAAAAAGGACCCCCCTGGAGTTTTCTTTTCTACCATCTTTTCAAACTCTCTAAACATGAAAAGACGTCGAGTTCTTCCTTTGTCAGACTCGTTAAAACTTAATGACATCGGACTCTGTCGAAATGACGCTCCTCAAGCATATGCTATCCCCGTCAAGCTTGCCATCTAAAAATAACTGGGGTACTCGCCAGAAATGGTGGGGGAATAAGGAATCATAATCGTCGTCATCGGCAGTATGTCGCTCTTGAACATGGCACTGTTTGCATTCATGTCTGGGTTGGGACATCTCATCTCGTTTCACATTTGCCTCCATGGGTTTGGGTTGTCCTATTTGACCATTCATCTGCTCATTGTCCTGTCGTCACGACCTCTGATCACTTGACCTCAAATACTGCCAAATCCGTCATTGTGTCGCCGATATGTTCAAGAGAAGTTGGCCTGTGCGAGTATAACCTCCCTCTGATATTTCACACAAAACATATTGTCTCTTTCCGTCTCGTGTCGATGATGTGGGAAACATTATGGCCCACCTTCGACGAGATCACCCTGTCGACTTCAGCTCATTATCCAGGAAAGTGACCTAGAGACTCCCTTCCGGTACCTTGGAACCTGCATGCCTCAATGGTAGGTTCTTCGTGTTCGACGCGAGGTTTTCATCATTGGCCTCCGATCGGATAATTCTACCAGTGTTCGACACCGGCTCATCTATTCGCACGCCGTGGATTGTACCTATAGTACCTTGAGGACCATCGTCATTACTGGTGGCCCCTCTCGCGTCTGTTAACAACTTTCATCATCGGTTGGTAATCAGACGATGTTCAAGCATGTTCGACTTCGACTCCTATGTTCACATGTTTGAACTTGTACTTTGTTCGGGTTTGGATGGAGCACAAGACCTTGGTTCTAGTACATTGAGGGCCAGGTTGCGATTTTGTGGATCATCATTACATGACTCATTGAAGGATGGCTGCGCCCATACCTGAGTTGTTTAGGATGGCTGCGACCATACCTCTTATCATCAAGGTCTCTTCAGCTGGGTGGTTGTGTCCATACCACAGACCTTCTTCATATGTCTTTTGGATGGTTGCGCCCATGCCTAGACTACATGTAATTGAAATATCATTTGTATCTGCCTGCAGGTTCTTCCTGGTGGTGTTCCGGTCCAGCAGTCTTGTAAAGCATTTCACCCCTCCCACTCTCTCGGGCTTCATGCTTTAGGGGCATCTGTACCAGAAAATGTCACTGTCACCTTGTCAGTCTCCCTACTGTGTCATAAAATCAAATCCATCATGCTCATGCTCTCTGAAATGGCCAAAAAACCCTCTTTGCCTAAGTTTATTGGATCATCGCGACTGTTATTAAAATAACCGCGCTGACTGGCGGATGATAGTGTGACTGGTGCGCTGCCAGCGCAGAAGCACACGGGTTTTCCGCGCTGGTCGAATTTCACAAACAGCGCACCCTCCGCTTGTATTAGATCGCGCTGACTAGACCTCTTCTGTAATTGAGATGCGATGTCAGCGCGCCAGCCCAGTTTTGCACCCGCGCTGATCTTGTTTGGGCGAGTTTGTTCTAACAGCCAGCCTTCCAGATGACTCCAGACTTGGTTGTTAGCTTTGTAAAGGTCGCCATCCTTTCTCTGGCATGTCTGTTCACTTGGTCATCCACTTTTCTTGGGGGAAAGCTCATCCTTTCACTATTCATGGAGCATCCTTCTCCTATATAAGCCTCCACCATTGCCATGAGAAGCTAGTTTTTGACATATAGACTTTGACATAGAGGAATTCATAGTGCATTAGTGCGGCTCTTTGTAGGCATTTGGTGTGTTGTGTGTGAGGATTGCTTTAGAGCTAAAGGAAGGTTATGAGTTTGTTGCCTTGTGTGAGAGAGAGACCTCTTTGACTTGGGAGATCTACCTTCAAAGGTGAATGCTGATGAGACATGCTGGCTGGACCCTCTAGAGAAGGACTCAGCGTTAGAACTTTGGTTGTACCTTACTCTATTTCTTATTAATAAAAGATAGATGACTACTATTATGGTTCCATTCTCATTTGTCTTATGAATGATTAATGTGAATTACATCCTTTCTGACTGATGTATGGTTGTTTTTAGTAGATTTTACGCTTGTGTTTGTCTTCTCTTTGCTTGTGCAGGTGTCCGCCCACGAAGATAGTGGAGGATTGTGATCGGCTGGAGCGAAGGAGCGAGAGTGGCATCTCTTCGTCAAACATAGCGCTGGAATCCAAGTATGTGTTCTTTACCCACTTGTTAATTGCAACTAGGAACTTGCAGAGTAGCATTGATTGATTGTTGCTAGACCCCTTTTGGGCTAGTAGGGATTGCCTCTATCCATAGAGGGGATTTACCTCTCCAACACTACCAATGGACACATCGTGTACTACCATACTCCCTACGCTAGGATGATATTGATATGGGATCAATTGGAACTGACTTCGGGTCAGTAAGAGTGGTATGACACACTCTCTTCATTGGAACTGACTTCGGGTCAGTAAGAGTGGTATGAAACACTCTCTTCATTGGAACAGACTTCAGGTCAACAAGAGTGGTATGCGACATTCTATTTCATCTAGGACTTACTTTAGGTCAGTAGAGAATGGTATGATACATTCTCGATCACTTCTTGTTCTTCATGGTTCAGAAGAGCAGAGCAGTGCATTGTTGACATAGATAGTACCATCTGGCAGATGGAGTTCTCCCTGGTTGAGAGGGACTGTTAAAATTGGCAACTAGGGCCAAACTCTATATGTGTCACCTTATTCATGATATATGATATTTTTCTTGGATTCCTATCTTCGAGAGGTGTAGGATTGATCTAAAGGTCATTCGATTCTGACATGTATTTATGGAGCTATGAATTTATTTGTATTATTGATAATTTGTCAAGGTTGGCTAACAAGAAAAACAAGCATTTTTACCCCCCATCTCATCCTCAACATTGCATTTAAATAGAGGAGACTTCAAATCATTTGAGGAGCACACCATCTCATGATCTATCTCTCCACTTGTTTGGGTTTGTCTTCTCACAAGGAGGACGTGGTGGAAAGAAATATTTGAGGACCTAGCCGCAGTCAAGTGGAGCCCTAGTCGTAGTCAAGAGGAGCCCTAGCTGCAACCAAGAGGAGTTCTAGCCACAACCAAAAGGAAGGCCCTAATCCATAGCAAAAGGAACACCTTAATCCATAGCAAGATGAGGCCCTAGCCGCAACAAGAAGGTGCCTTAACATAAGCGTGAAGAAACTTAGATGGACAATGTTAAAATCTATGTGTGTTGTAGGCAACAACCTGGCAAATAGGGCAGTTCTAAAGCATGAGTTAAGGATTGTTAGCAAGGCTAGGAATCCACAGTCATAAGGAGAAGCATTCTGTTGAATAATTCCGCCCTCAAATACTTAGACTAGATAAGCATAGGGTTAGATACATATGTGGATTTGGTTCTAGAAGGAGCTTACTCTTAAGTCGAGTTATTGTAGGCTTATATTGTTGCCTTGATGGTGTTTGGACACTATTTTAGGGACATTTTCTACAGGGGTTGTTATGTGCTAGGTTGCAGGTCATAACACCATAGCAAGGGCTGCGTAGGGAAGTCAAGGGTGTGCCACAACAAAGAATAGTTACCCAAGGCTACGTTGCAGCTCTCTTATGATTGTTTGGAGACTATCAAGGAATTTTAGGGCTGCTGCAAGTGCCCTAACCAGAACAATAATTAAGTGGAATGAAATCAGGACTATGAGCAGTGTTTGGGTTGATTGAACTGACTGTTGCAGGCCGAAGTTGACTGGGCTTGACCAAATCACTTAGAGAAATATTTCCATCATGTTTCATCAACATTGACATTTCTAATCTAGGCTTTACTACTGTTGTCATAAAATATCAAATTTGTATATGTGTACTATCTCTCTCTCTATTGAACTATTGAAGAATATAAGAAGAATTGATCAAGGGTTTCCCCTTGTTGGGGTTTGTCCTTGGTTGGTGCCACATATTGTTTCCTCGTCTTGGCTTGTCTTCTACCTTTTATGTTTATGTTATATATTCATTTTACTATCATGCTGTTGTGATTGCTAATCTAGATATTGATATTGGGCTAATAACAAAATTGAAGTAATTTACTCTTAAGCATAGAACATACCAAAAATTAACAATATAGGATGGCAGGCTCAACCTGAAAAAGCATGGTATATAATTTTAGGGAATTAAAGAAAGAGATTGGAAATAAAAACAATGATATGGGAAGTTTCTTAGGGAGTCAGGACAAGGAAATTATAATAGATAAATTCTTGAACACCTGTAAGATCCCTTTCCTAGAGTAGTTGCAATCATCAAGGAATACCCAATGCAAAAATTTGATGCAATGTCATCTAAATAAACACAAATAAGAGAGGATATCCAATAATTGCTTCCCCCTTTTATTAATAATGTGGGTACAATAATCAATGACAAGGACACAGGAATGTGGGAGAATTTAAAAAGGAAATGATTAGGTGGGTCATAGAGAGAAAATTTGTATCTAATTGGGCTAGGATTGAAAGAAAGAATTGAATCAAACTCTTATTTGGCATTAAATTAAAACAATCCTTGCATTTATATATAGAGAGGAGAGATATTTTTTAACACACTGAACACCTACCGCTAGAACAAAAATGTTATTGGCGGAAAAAATACTAAAGATCCTAACACATGTATACCTGTTGAACATAGAGGTTGGTATGGACTAGGAAACCCATCAACCTACTGGAAATGTGGGAGAAAACTTAGCATGTCACAACGAACGCTTGATTTGAGGAGTCAACATGACATACTTACATTGTTGGGTGATGCAGGGCCATAATTTGTGCAGGCAACTGATCTATCTATCTATCTATCTTAGTGCATAATTTGTTGAAATTAACAAATGATTGAGCCCACCATAAATACAAGGTCTATTGAAGAAACTATAGGCCAACCAAAGGTTATCACTTAACTTCATGCTCAAGTGATATTTCCATCCCTTCCCTTCCCTTTCTCTTGTGTTCTTCACTGATGGTGATAAAACTGTAATTGGTTAACATGCATCTTCCATCAAAACTCTATAAGCCTTTATCCTTGATGTTGTTGATTGGAATGCTAGCTTAGATGCTATATCTCCTACTTGTTCTCTCTTCACTACCTTTGTTCCTTGCTTTGCAAAATGAGAAACTACTACTTTGACTCATGGATCACCAAAGACCAACACTTCCAATGATGAAAGATTGGAAATGGTGAAGGTTGGGGTGGCTTGACGTGGTGAAATATTAAAACTTAGGAATGGTCGCCGCTTTTCAATAGCTCAGACACATGGCATTCATGCAAGACCAATTTAATTTATTTTTATTAAATTTCTAATTTTTAATTTTTAATTTTTAATTTTATCTATTATTAAATTCAAAATAAACCAAACTTGCAACTTTAGAAATTTATTTCACTAGCGAGTCATATGGGTCAACCCCTAATCATCGCCCTATTTTGATAGGTGGATTGGTAAAGGACCGAATTGAAATGAATGGTTGGGTCACCTGTGTTAATTGGTACTTTGCATGATGTTTTTCATGATGCCCCTTCTCAAATTGTTGTTTTGATCATGTGCTTCCCTTGATTTAGTAACTTCTTCAAATTAGGTGAAGATTTTCCAGATGCAAATACTCAAGGTGTTGCTGCAAATTTTAAACTGTGAATTAGCATCCTTTAATGGAAAATATCAATAAGGATATAAGGTGTTTTAATAGTTTGAAAGTGATACATGTAGCAATGGTCTCGAGTCTTGCAAGGATATGTGAAGAAATCCCCTCAATTTTGCGATCTCCTCCAAACTTGAATCTCCCAAACACTATTTTCATCTTCATATTTCCATGCTTAGTTGAACATGGATCTCTCATAAGCATGCAACATTAAAAATCTTAGAGATTCAATATGCTACCATATTTACATGACCATGGGAAAAATATGCTAGCATTGTTGGTTGTTTAAGGTGTTTGACGCAGGTCTAAAAGGTGTATTTACAACCTCATAAGAGTACCTCATTCTCAAATGTTTCAAGACCATCATAGATGAAATAATTCTTAAATTGCCACATATAGGTTTTTCTTTTTGGTAAATTTGTCCTTGTTAATGATGTGATGTGCTTTAAGTGATGAGTTTCTTGAAATCCTATTGGGACCATGAAATCCTATACATGTTACTTCTCCAACTACATGTTGACCTATTATAGGCACCACTCCATGAAGTCTACCTTGAAACCCATGAGATATGATGTGCACCTGGAAATTAAAGATATGGGAAGCTTTAGTTATGTCAAGATCATACATCAGACATATTGCAAAAATATTTGGGAAATAATACTATTTTTCCTCCTTGATTTTGTGGCAGTAGGATAATCAACAAAACCAAAACACTCTCCCTCCATATAGTTGGATGAGAATACCAATCTTTTCAATTGAGTATGTAGAAAAGACTTGTTTCTTCTTTGAAGGAATGGTTGTTTTTCTTGGAATAAAAAAATCATAACACTTCCTTCTATAGCATGACGAAGAGAAAGAGGAATGAAACATGAAGAAGTAATAGATATTTTACATGCATTGTCTCCTCCACTTAGAATGACAACTTGCAATGCAACTCCATAAGCAACAATCTCATCGGGGGTAATGATTTAGTAGATCTCATTCCCATTAAAAATGTCCTGCAACAAGTGATGACAATTTTTTACAGGGTCAAGAGTACATGATCCCACCATGATAATTAAGCTTTGAAGCTTTTTTCTTCTTCTTCCAGATAATTACATTTACTGGGTTGCAGCCTGATGGTATGAATAACTTGCCAGGGAGGCTTAAGAATCGTGAATTTTCATTAAGATTCCATAAGCAGGGACTTGCTACCTTACAACTTATCTTATTCACTCACAATTAGGTTGAGAAAATCGTACCCTTGGTTTCCAATTTGATATTGGTTATCCCACACACACACACACACACACACACATATATATATCTTTCAAAGAAATATTTTTATTTTTTATATTAGGAATTTATATGTTTTAGTTTTGGGTATTTTTAGATAGCAAGATTGGAAATTATTATAATAATACTTTCATTATGAGGTCAATATTCCATAAAAGAAATGTATATTTTTTTGGTCACCTAATCCACTAAGGGTTATGGTGTGGAAAGTGAACCATCATGAAGAGCCCAAGAGACATTGGAAGATGAATCCAATGGTCACACAATGTATTTATATGTAACAAATTTGTGAATAATAAAGTAATTCACACTTGTCTTTCATATTTGGCTGCACATTCCAATAGTGGTATTAGAGTTTTCCACATAAGGGAATTTTTTCCATAACTTGTCAGCTTTGCAGTCTATTTTTCATGCTTATTTATTTTCTACCATTTTAGCTGCTATGCATCAGTTTGGAAAAATACCCTTTGTCTATGACTGTTTTGCAAGAATTTCCTCTAATTTTCTTGTCGCTCAGAAAGACAAGAAAAATAAATTAAAAAAAATAAATATAGGGTGAACGATTTTGTTAGCTGCAGAGTCCATGAAAAATAGAAAGCTCGGGTTGGTCATTCAACATATGTGTCAATGAGAATATTTCTTCAGTTCCAAACCCCACAACTATAGCTAGAACCAAACCATGGTTTGGTTGTGGAGCAAGTTTATATAGGGTGATTTATGACTTCTCTTCATATGGCGAGGTTTTCCTTATCTGTAATGAAAATAGACAAGTCTCTTCTGCAACGTTTATATGTTGTGACTAAGGCACCTTATTGGGTTGTTAGTGTTAATGGGCCACACTCCCCAACAAGAATTCTAGCTACAATATTGCCTCCTCGAGTAAAAATGAATGTGGTTGTGTTAATGTAGAAATATTGTGTAGAATTTCAACTGCTCAAGAAATTTTAATCTAAATCAAGAGACAAAATTCTACTCTATTGATCTGTGGAAATTAATTCACAATTATCACAACAATCTCAGACATGCAATAAGAAACCACACATATGCACGTTATTTTTCTAAGGGAAAGAAATTGCTAAAAACCCCTTAAGCCTGCTTGCATTAATTAGATGAATAGATAGTGTATTACAATTTGTTGGGACGGGGTCCCCTAGGGTCAAATTTTGTAAAGTTTTGCTTATATTGCAAAGTCTTCGCATTTTGAGGAGTGGAGTGTGAGCAGCGTAGGTCGATATGAGTCAAAGGGGCTTTAGGAAGGTCAAATCCCCTTAGTTTGTTAAGAGTCAAGTTGTTTTGTGGCCCGCCCATGGTTCGTGGACCATGGTATTGTAATAAAGAAAGGTATAAAAAGGAGTCACAAAAGAGTTATAGATATCTTTCAATCCATGATCTAAGTAATAAGTGCAAGATTTGGGTCTATTTTCTGTACTTAGGTGAAGGGGAAGGCTCCTACAGTTGTGTGTGTGGAGACCTTGGTAAGTCTGCAATTGAGTGTGTGAGCCCCTACAATTGTGTGTGCAGGGTCGGAAGAGTCTGTAATTGAAGATATAAGCATAATAAAGGCTGATTTTGAAGCATTGTCTGTGTATATGTGTGTTATTGTTTATCTCTAAATTTACTGTATTATTGATCTGTTGAATGCAATTAATCTGGAAAACACTTCATAGATGTGTGAAGAAGCAAATCTACTAATTTATATGATGTTATGAATGTTTAGTGCAATCAAATAAGGGTTTAGATATGCTAATTATTATTTGTTATACTTTTTGGGTTTTAACGGTTAGGGTTCACAAAGGTCAGGATAAAGCCCTAAGTTTAACAAAAACACATCACATAGTCCTTTGGATGCATAAACATGGTTCTAGCATCCCCCAATATTGTCTCGAGTGAGACTTCAACCTGTGCTACACAGGTTTTTGCCAAAAGGGCCAATAGTGTAGGCTTTTGTTGGTTAGTGCAAATAACTCTGAACCTTGGTTCCAAGTTACATTTCCTCGGAACCTGGCCCAAACAGTTACATTTCCTCTAAATCCTGGTTTTTCCAAAATTCCATGAAAGTTTGGGATAAAACACGTAGTGACAACTGAAAACCTTTCATCGGGACAACCTTCTACTAAGAGAATGATTTTGTTCTCGCTTAAGACTTTCTAGAAAACACCTAAAATCAAGACATATTTGCGGTCCATTATTTTCTTAACTTTTTTGCTCAGATTGAATTTTCATTTTTCCTAGAGAAATACTTTTTGAATTTTTTTTTACTTGTGTCCAACCCAAATTTTTTGTTGTTTCTAAAGGCTTGCTCATTTTTAAAGGAATTTTGTTGTCATAATCCTTCTTTTGAACTAGTGAAGGGGGAGTTGCTTCTACTTGATCCGCCCACAACAAATATTTTTGTTTATATCTAGTTGGAGACGCGTCCCCAAAAGTTGTTTTGGATTTACCATTGTTATTTGATGCAAATGTCTTTTTCTCAAGAAAGGCCTTCAGAGAGTTAGGAGGATTTATTTCTATACTTGCTACATTGGGAACCAACTCTTTACTTGGCATTGACTGGTTCTTGGAATTAATTAATGGCTCATGAAGAGAGTCAATCTTGGACTCCAAAGTATTTTTACCCTTTTGCACTTTGGCTTCATCATTAAGGATCAGAGGAGGGACCTCCTTCGAAACTTAATAATGGTCAAAATTAGCTCATGCCCACCATTTTGATTTTCAAGAATATTTTGACTTGGATTTCTTAATTTTAGGATAATTTGTGAAGGTGTGTCATGATTGATAACACACTCTATAGCGAAAAACAGCATTTTCATAATCCAAAGGTTTAACCCATGAGAATTCAGGACTAATGAGCTTTATTTCAGCTCGGAATCCCAAGTTGAAGTCCATTTCCATGCATATGCGGGCATCTGTGGGTTTCAGATAATACTTAGTGTCATCATTATGACAAATGAATCTACCTAAAGCATTTTCATATGAAGTCAAGGTAAATATTCCACATATGCAATGGTAGATTAGGAAGTCTTCACCAAACAAGGGCATTCAATATTGATGATGTAAGAGAATCAAAGGAGGGGAACCAAGGCTGCATAGAGAGCCCTGCACTACCCCAGAACCAAGGACCATAATTTTGAAATCCGTGCATGGTCTCCAACATTATTGAAAAATGTGATGAAAAAACCTCTTGCTAGAGGTTATAAGTCCAGGTCAACAAATATGAGGGGCTTCCAATGCTCAAAGATCCAGGAATGGAGGTCAACAATTTTAGGTCATTTCCCATTAAATCTGCATATTAGTCTAGCCTCAAAGAAAAACTTTGCTTCACCTAAAGCCTCCTCACCTATGGAAACCTCCATTGGGGGGAATTCACTAACAGGCAACACCTTAAGTCCAGAGGGAGAGCCACAAGAAGAATTAGCTTTTGCAATGTCACAGAAGTACTAAGTAGAGGCCTATAAATGAGTCGCTTGACTTGCAGGGGAAGCAATGCCCTTGTCCCTGAAAAACCGAAAAGGGAAATGAAGACTGAGACGATGAGGAGGCAAGGGGGCCAACCTTGCAAGAAGTGAAAACTTGACCATCCTTCCAATTTTCGGGAGCTAGAGAAATGGGTCTAACTTAAGAAACATAGGATTTATTTTGGGACTCCGCCATCTCTCGTGTCACTGACGTGAAAACCTTAACTAGTCTTGACATGGGGATGGAACCAGGTGTTGTCACCAAGCCCTATGGAAATGAAGCTCCATTGGAGATGATATTCACAGTTTTGGTCATCGTTGAGGGGCCCTGAAGCGAGACACAAGAGGGAGAAACATATTTAGCATTGAAAGAGCCTAACGATGAGCTCATAGTATTAGCATATTGGGATACCAATTTGACCTATATGGATATTGATTTGACATCCAAAGGAGAAATTACAGAAAGTACAAGAACCACAACATTCAAAGCAGAGGAAGATGAGTTATCTACTACTAAGAAAACAAATTAAGGGTCTTAGCAAAAATTGAATCTAAAGTAGAGGCACCCATCATTGAAGAGTAAACATTGGGGAGTGGTGCTCAGCTAGGGTCGAACACTAGCCATCACTTCCAAGCTACACACAAAATCCATTCTTTCTTCCAATCTTCCCATTTTTCATTCAATTTTACTAATGCATGCAATTACAATATTATATCATATAACTATTACCACAAAAGGAGAACTTAGTTCCAACATCATGCATGAGCATGGAATAAATTCAAGTGCCATGCAAAGTAAAATTGTAATGGTTCTAATATTTAGCTTGTAGATTAATAGGAATAAAGGAGTCATCACTACCTTCCAACAATTTAACTGACTTTAATGTGTACTTGGACATTTTTGTTTTCAACTCATACAATGTGTTGGATGTCCTAGTAGAGACGTTTTGGGTGGTATTAATACCATACTTTGGTTCACTAGAACTCTTCTTTGACTCAACAAAAGGAGGTGGGCTACTCAATTTAGGATGAAACTTAGTTGATCTAGCTTTTGACTTTTCAAAAATGAGCATCTGGAAGTGTTCCTACATGTAATTTCTATATCACCTATTGGATTCTTGATTATAATAAGAGATATTGGGCCATCAAATACGAGTAGGAAATCATTAATATAATGGGGAAATGTGACACGTCAAGGATTCCGCTTCAACCATTTACATTTTGACCAACCACATATTGATGGAGTGGCATAAAGGAGATCCAATTCACGATGTAGTACCATTGACCCAATTTGGTTTCTAGAAGATGGCATATTACAATTGGCAGGGTAAAGTGGTTGTACACTTTCATAAAACATTTTTTTGTGATATCTTTCTCCTAAGAAAAGCATGCAATATTTTCAGACTAATGGAATATGTTGTGCATTCGAACCCCATCCTAAATTATGGTCCAACAAAATTCAATGAACAATGATTGAAATGTGAATGTGTAATTGACATAAATTCAATTAGATAAATGAATCATAATTAAAATACAGAGTTCCTACAAACAATGTTGGAAAAATTAAAGAACTCGCAACAATACAGAATGAGATGGAATTTGAAGAATTGGCCATTGATATTATTATTATTTTCCCTTGCATTTGAACCAAAACCATCATCAATACGTGAATATGTTTTTAAAATAAAATTCAACAAGCATAGAACCATCTAACTTCAAAGAGAATTTCATAGGAATTTTAAAAGTTATCGATGCTCTTCATTATTTCTTGTGCACCAATGATATATTTACAAAGTGCGCTATGCTCTACATAAGAATATGCACTGAAGAATGATCTCTATTTTTGCCGCGGCAAAGCAAAACCTTCCTAAAACTTTAATTGCAGAAGCCTACATTTTTATTTCGTCAATTAGATTGTCTAGAAACACATTTGTACATAAGAAACACTTTGGTGCACTTTACACTCTATAGTACACCGACAATGTAAATTAAAAATAAAAATAAAAAAATGTGCACATTTATCATCAATCCACTAAAATATACAACAAAAAAATGAGTGAAATTTTCAATTTTGTAAATGTGTTTATAAATTAAACCGTATTTATTATTTCATTATTTTGCCAAAACGTAAAGGAGGATTTGTGCAAAAAATATTTACCAATAAATACTTTGCAGTGGGTAGAATTTTTGAAGAGTCAAATTTGTAAGGGATTCCCATAGGTCACATACAAGACTTCATTATATTTATCATCTCAATCTTTCCTATTTTTTTATTCAAACAATTTTCAAAGCATTCTTTAAAAAATAGAAGTTAATTTCATTTTTTTAAATGCATGTTTATAAAAGAAAACCCCAATCCTTATTTCATTATTTTGCCAAAATTCAGAAGGGGTATTTGTGCAAGAGAGATTCACCAATGAAAATTTTGGAGTAAGCAAATTTTTTGAAGAACCAATTTTGCAAGGAATCAATGTAGATGATATACAAATCTATAAAAGAGAATTTTCAAGTATCTGACTTCATTCTGTTGATCATCTCAATCTTTCCCCTCTTTCATTCAACAACAAAAATTGTGCATTCTCAAAAAATACAGAGGTTTCATAATCACCTTTAGTATTGGAAGCCTTAGTTTTCTTATTGTTTATCTTTGTTTCCTTCTCTATAGTTCACAAGAGGATTTCTTTCTTTTAAGCAACAAATTTTTACAAGGTTTCTTTATGTGTATCATTGGATCCAAAATCGTCTTCTTCTTTTATAATAATATTTTCATGCGAGTCGACATGCACTATACAATAATTACACTCAGATGTGCCGCTTATAAAGGAATTGCACCCCAATACGTACTATATAGGAAATTCACTATAATGTGTATGCCCATGTTAATAGCAGTGCCTAGTAAAATATGTAAGCACTAATGTTTTTAATAATGCAAATGTTTTTTAAATTTGTTCATGGGTTCATTGGTGGGTAGTAAACCGATGCATAGATGTTTATTATATGAACTGATTCTTTTGTATTAAAAAATAAAAAATAAGAAAAATAAAACATTTATATATTTGATGATTTTTTTAAGAAGATGGACAATATAAGTTCAAGGAAAACATGTTATTGCAACAAGCACAATGGTAGCTTATCCTAACTAGTAAACAAGGAAAGTTCTTTTAACTTTTATTAAAAATTAACATATTTGAATTATTTATAACTTTAAATTAATCATGTGTATTGGTTAATGCATATTTTGTAAAGCAGAAAGTTGAAGAAATTTGATAATCCTTTTTGCAATCTAACTGCAAAAAAGCATAAAAGATTTATGGAAATTTTCCAAAAAAGATGAATTAGGTGAATGAAAAGGTAATCAACATGAAGTTTTTATTTGATTTTTATTAAAAATGAATTTATTAATGTTAATTGTTAACATGTTTTAAACACTCGATTTCACATGTTTTTCCTGTTGTGTAGGGATCGATAGCAAAGGAACCAAATGTCATCCTAGGGATATAAAAACTATGAAGGATGTAAAGGATCTAAAGTGAGGCTAAGTTTATCTAAAGTGATGCTACAAGTTAATAAGAGTTGATTTATTTGTTTATTTAAATATGAGAAATATATTATAAAGAAGAAATATATGTACTTTCCACTTATAATACAAAAATCAATCAAATCACTCCAAGAATTGGGTTATATATAAAATGCAAGAATCGTTCTCAGAGTAATCACCAATGAGACCTGTGAAACTTACAATAGCAAAAGTAATCCACTTTTTTTCCTCGGGAAAAATCATAATGTCTTTCATTATATAAAATGATACAAAATTACAATCTGCAGATACATGTCCATGTATGTATTCATGGAAACCTCAAAGGTCTTTGAGTTTCACATAAGCATTATATCTTTTAAAATGCCAGAAACAAAATCATATAACTTTTCTTACATATATATATATATATATCAAAAAGTTGTTTAAAAAATCTCACAGAGAGTATCTATAAACTCGTTACAATCCAAAGAACATATGATGACTAAACAAAAGAAAAGGAGAAAAAAGTAGCAAGAGAAACATTCACTCTGCCGCCACTACTAGATCAGCCATGTCTATGAAGAGCCTATGATAAAATTCAAAACTTTCATTGTGCTTTGTTTTTGTTATTTCCCATCACCCTTAATCCAGCTCCAATTCGTCTTTTGAAAGAGCATCCATAGAATAATTTATTTCCCTGTAAATAAGAGAATACAAAAAAACTGTAAAATAAAGCCTTTACCCTGAGCAACTCTTCCACAATAGGAGAAATAAAAATATCCTAACACTATTGAGCTTGATTTAGCCAATTAATCACAAGTAGAGAGTCCTCAAAAAATGAAGATTGTCACATACTTTATCTTTGGCAAACAAAATAAAATATTTATGAGACAAAAGTTCAGCCCAACTATTTGAGACCTGCCCTAGACCCATCCTGATTTAAAAAGAGTGATTGCATGAAACATGGGGAATCGCCCCTACCCCACATCTAGCACCCTCCTCTTGAGAGGCCCCATTGAAGAAAACCCATGGGCAAGTTTTTTCTAGTTCTTCTTCAACAATATATCTAGGAGATGGGACATTTTTAAGTTGTGGAAAGTGAGACAAAATCAAAATATCTTCCACAACCACTCACTTTGGAACTAAATGTTATCTTGAAAAATTACTTTGTTCCGAGCTAATCAAATTCCTATGCAAACAATGAGGGGTAATTATTTAAAGGAATTGGTTGCAACCAACCTATACCAATCCCTCCTAGCCTTTTCCATTGAGACCCCCTATCACCCACAAGTCGAACCCAAAATAGAAGAACAAGTATTCCAAACCAGAGCAATGAAAGAGCATTTAATAAACAAATTTTCCATTGTTTCCACATTTTCCTTAGATAATGAACACCATCCTAGCCCAATTTTATGTCCTTTTTTTCATATTGTCCCAAGTTGGCACCTTGTTTTCCATTATAAGCTACATAAAGATCATAGATTTTGCTAGACATTTTGACCACCAAACAGGTTGCCACCACCACTTCATATTTCGAAAGAATCAAGTGGTATTGAGTTGAATATTTTTTAGCTTTGGTGTATAACTCCATATGGAGAAAAATACCAAACTAGCTCATCCTCTTGCTCAACAAGATAGATATTTAATTCAGAAAGGGCTTAGGTGAAATAGCTCCACACCTCTTGAAATTCCTCATCTAACCCCATCTCATTAGCAAAATTCCATGCATGTCGACAGATGGTGGTTTGAATTGGATTCCCAATTTGGTATAGTCTAGATATTCCCCTGTCCCAAAGAGAATTAATCAATGGTTGAGGTGGAATATGTCAAACCCCACTCCCAGACCACGGGTCATTGAAATTTTGACCTTGTGTCCATTCCCAACCTTCTAAGCAAGACTAGACTCAATCAAATCGAAAGAAATTTGGACCTCTTGCAAGATTATATAAATGTTAACCTAGGATTTTTTTTATTTCTTAACCAATCTTCAATCGAAAGGGAGAAATATATTTTTGAGTTATCACTAAATTCCAAAGGCTTTCAGAAGATAACAACCTCCAACCACATTTGGTTATCAATGCCATCAAGAAAAGAAAGATATTCTTTAGCTCCCATTCCCCAAGAGCTTTAAGAGTGGTTATTAGCTCCCACTTCACCCATGACAGGACAAAATGATCCAACATTTGAGCCCAAGCCAGAGACATAGACTAGACCAGAATTGCCTTCAACATTAATTTAACAAGACTAAGTATGCCAGCCTTGGAGAGCCACCTTAGGCCTCACCCTTTGAGCATGTTTTCCAATTTAGTAATTAACCACATTCAATATTATTTTGTGTAACAATTTGGTTTCAAATTAGAGCCCATGTATTTTAATATTGCATCCAAAACTTTTAGATGAAAATGGAACAATCTTTGGACATGAGTGACTTCATCCATTTCCAAAATTTGAGTTATGATCAACAACTTTCCCTCATTAATCATCATACTTTTGATTTTCTAAATAAATAAATGATTTTAGCCAACTTATCCACTTCACACTGAATACCACTAAAAAAAATAAGGACTTCATCCACAAAAAGAAGATGAGTGAGAGAATGATTATGTGCAACAGAAATACCTTTAAACTTGCCTCTTATTTTGGCAGTGATTAGCATTCTATCAAGAATTCCCCCACAAGTAAGAAGATTAGAGGGGAGAGAGGACAACCCTGTCTCAATCCCCTCTGACCATGAAAAAAGGAGAGGTTGATCCAATCATAAGAACCATGAGAGAGACTAAATGAAGGAAACTCATGATCCATGAGATAAAATCAACCACAAACCCCAATGGAGAAAAGAATTTGAATAAAAATTGACTCAATCATAGGCATTTTATAGGTCATCTTTCAAAATGGAACCTTTAATTTTTTTGCGATTTGATGTTATGCAACCCTTCTAGGGCGACCCCAATAGCTTCATGAATCCATCTTGATTCAGAAACCCAAATTGTTTCAAAGAGATAGCCTTAGATAGAAAGGATTTTAACCTTCTAGAAATTACTTTGGCTATCACTTTATAGACATTGTTGCATAGCAAAATAGGATGAAAATCATTAAATGACTAAGGGTTGACTACCTTTGGAATGGGGGGTATAAAAGTTGAGTTGAATGTAGGGATAATTCTCCTATTTATTTTAGAATCCTTAACCACTCTTAAGAATATTTCCCCAAAATGTCAAAGAAACCTAAAAAAATTCCACTGGCCAGCCATCAAGCTCAGGGATTTTGTATTTTTGAAAGTTGTTGGGGACCGTCACAAGATCCTCTTCAAAGACTTCCTCCATAAGAGAAATATTATCCTCTTCCTCCACAAATCTTGGAAAAAAACTAAGAGAATCTAGTGACATCAATAATAGAGACTCCCCAATAGTCCTTGAAGAGAGTTTTCATATGGTCTTCTAGTAAATTTTCTAGACTTTCAAAATTGGAAAATTCCCTTCCTTCCACATTACAAATACTCTAAATGGTATTGCAAATCTTACGCCCTTTTGTGAAGGCTTGAAAAAAATTAGCATTTTCATCCCGACACTTAACCAAATGGATCTACTTTTTAATCTCCAAGCTTCCTCCCTGACTACTAGAATATATTCAATGTTCATCTCTAATCTAGTTAGAGAAGCCTAAGAATCTGCATCAATATAACATTTCCTACTAGAATTAGTAACCCCTTCAAATTCTCGTTCAACTTGAGAAGAGGCTGCTCATCAACCTGTCTCTTCTTGTAAGCCCAATATTTTGTAGTTCCCTTGATTAGCTTGATATTTTCTTCAAACTTCTCAGCTACTAACAAACCCCTAACCAACTCAAAATGAATCCAATGTTCCTTAACTAACGGAACATTCTCCTCATTCTTCAGCCAAGTAGAGTTCATCTTGAAAGGACTAGGAGGTTTTGGAACCATGCCTTTAAATTCCAAGAAAATTGGGCAGTGATCCGACTCTCCATCACTACCTACCCATTGTATAAAGAGGTTGAAATGAGTCAAAAAAACTTTTGAACCCAGAAACTGATCCAACCTATTAGCAACGCACTCCTCCGCAATGTGCTTATTTCTATAGGTAAGCTTGATTTTCATATGCTCAATATCCACCATCTTAAGAAAATTCAACATATGGGTAAAATAATTAGTAAGATGGTTTGGTCTAGCCCTCAAACCCCAATCTCTAGCAACACCCAAAGAGAAATTTAGGTCTCCTCCTAAGATCAAAAAATCATTATGTGAAAAATAGTTTGCAAGGAGTTTGTCCAAAAAAATTGTTTTATTTGAGTAGGGACCATATACATTAAGCATTACTAAAGGACACCCCATATTTTTAGAAAAAAGTTTAAGACCTTGGCCCGATTCAACACTCCACTGGTTCCTTAACTTAATGACTCAAGGAATCTAGCCCACAACTAAACCTATAGAGTACTCCTAAACATCCAAACCAACAAACTTCCAACTTTTGTGCAAAGATTCAAAATATTTTGAAATAATAATCCTTCCCCCTAAAGTTTCTTGAAGAATAATGATATATGAATTATTTCACATCACCGCCCTGTTCAAATCAATTTTTTTATAGGCTTTCCCACCCTCTACAATTAAAGGATAACTTTTCATGGGATAAGCCCCCCTAGGGCTTTCATTGTGCTAATAACCCCATCAATAGACATATTTCTACCCACTACTAGTTGATATCGATATTTTTCCTTAACTTTAGAGAGGTAAGATTTCCTTCCTCTCCCTTTCCTCTTAGTCAAGGAAATATCTAGTTTACCCAACTCCCCCAATAGACCTTTCTCCATCACAAAAACCACTCTAGACATAAGGTTGTAGAGAATCCCTTTCTGCCCTACACTTAATACGAACCCACCATAGTAAATAAAATAAGACGAGAAAAACCCCGATCAGATAGAGGGCATGGAGAAAGGCCAAAAAGGCCACCCGAATTGCAACTGAAACTAGATGGGACAACAAAATGGAGAGGCAGATGCTCTCATAATAACTAAACTATACTCCATAACTACTCCCTTCACCTAACTCAAGACCATCAAAAGAACCTCCCTAAATAACTCCACCTCAATATGTTCCATCCTTGGATCCTTCATCACTACAACACCAACCCCAAGGACACTTGGTCTTTAATTACTACTCAACAATGAGACCATTCCAGTCGAATGATAAACTAGTGAATTCAACCCTTCATAACACTACTTATTGTGGAACGGAAGAGAGCATTGATTTAACAAATGGTCTTGTTTGTGACATCATCGGCACCTTAATGGAACCCATTTGTAACAAAGAACATGTAGCCACTACAACCCTAACCCAATATCCATATCTTTTGCTAGCCCCTCGTGGAGATCCATGTTGACCAATATTATAGCCATGGACTTATCCTTTATTTCCTTATACAACAAGTCTGCCTCTAAAAAGGTTCCTAAAGAGTTACCTAATGCTTCGAATATCCTTGGATTTTAGTATTATAAAGGGAGCTCGAGAACTATAACCCAGATCAAAACCACATCTGTCCTTTCACGACTCACATCAAATAAAGAAGTCTGCTTCTTGAAGATAATAAGGCTTGAGTCCAAGTTCCACATCTTCTATGTGAACAAATTCATTTCCTCTACAGATCCAAAGGTAAGTTGAATTCAACAATGAGTCAACGTACCTCCCTCCGAAATTTTCTACATGTGTGGCTTAACAAAAATCTCTACCCAATCCTTCAAGGTTTTTCAACTAAACTTCCTTCCCCATTCACCACCCACCACCACCTTCTCAACTAGATCCATAACTTCATGCATGAGCATGTCCTCCCCCAAGTTTAACTTCAGACGGACCCCTTTTCTAATACACTTATTTTTCTTCTTATTTTCGCTCGAACCCCAAATCCCTGGAAAGATGGAACCTAACACCCCTCCCTTAGAAACCTCTTTAAATTATCCAATGGCCCTCCACCTCAAAAAAAAAATCATTTTCCTTCCTTAGATTCAAGTAATGCATTAACAAAGTTGTTATAGCCTTATAGTGAAGAAAATCTCGCACCCGGAAGAATGCTTCTTTCAAAGAAGGGGTTTAAAGTTTGCATCAGACCTTCCATCGCAAAATCTTGAGCAGTCAAAAAGAATGGTTGGGGCCCTAACCCACCTGAAGGAAAAAATATGGAAATTACATGATATTTGTCCACGCATTGACCAAAAAACGACATTAGGCGTTCATTTCCTAGAGATGAGGTCTCCCCCAAAAATGGCCATGATCCCACCTGATCCTCCTTCGACCAAGGCTCTGCAACACGACATCAACTCAGCCCCAAGCCCCCATATATTTGCAAACCAAGAGTGAACGAACCAATGAACCCTTATTTTCAAGCCCAACCTAACAACAAAGGCTCATACTCCATTAGTCTCTCCCCTCCTAAAGCAAACTTGTACCACCCATGCCCTGACCAGAGCTTAGCATGCAAAAATTTTGATACCTGACCCAAATGTCAAGACCCAACTCCTCGTCCAAACCAAAGTCCACCCATTTTTACTCGTCCATCCCAAAGTTGAAAACCCCCTATCATTTTTCACCCTTTCCCAAGATTAGCAGCCTGAGGCATTTTCCACCCCACACTTGATATGTTGACCATCCTCAACACTCACTCAAAGCACTGCCTACAACCCCTCCTGTAGGTGTCATCCCTCCCATTAAACTACACAGTTTTGGACCAAAGCGTACTTTATTTTTATTTAAACTATGCAAGTTTTGGCTAGAGCAGGATAGATCAAGGCTCCTTGGATATATTGCAGGCTAGAGCAAGACCGGTCAAATCTTCTTAGACATGTTGTTTCAAGGACTTTCAAATAGAATCATTATCGAAATTCACTAAGAATTTTACTTGTATTAGCTATGATAAATGCCAACCTATTTGTCCATAAGTAATCCACTTGTCCAAGTATATCTTCTAATAAGTGTTATGAAACAAACAAAAGTCAAACTAAGTAATCAACATTGGGTTACTTATCAATTGTAAGTATATATAGAAATATCAAATATTAATTGAATAATTTGTAAGTAGCTATGATTAATTTCCCTATTTTTATAATTAATGGAATAGCAAGAAACCCTTATATTAACTATTTCTATGATCTGTCATGCCATATTAAAGATGCAAGAAATAAATTATCGATTGGATCCAATGCATGAAATTTTGAAACCATGATGGAGCATGGATTCAAAAGAATGTGTATTGTTTGTGAAGCACTCGCTACTACGATATCATTTTTTATTTATGCAATCATGTATATTCTATTATATAAGTATAGATATACTAGTTACACTTTATTTCAGTTTTTGTAGATGGAACAAAACGAGGCAAAACATAAAAAAACAAAACAAAACAAAAACAAAAACAAAAAACAAAAACAAAAACAAAAACAAAAAAACAAAAACAAAAACAAACAAACAAGCAAGTTAATCAAGAAAACATTAAGTTAAATAACTCAAGTACAATATTTCCTAAAAGTAATGAAGAAATGAGGTATACATGCAACTCAAGCAATGACAACAGTGCAAATGATGAATGACAATCAATATAATTGAATGTTATTGCAAGTTGTATGTTTTGAAATATTTACCTCTGAATATAAGTGTTTGTTTAATGTACTCAACATATTGTCCCAATTACATGATATGGACATGTTAGCAATATGTATAACAATTACATATTGATATTTTGGTTAATATATTGGACATATTGTCCCAATTGGATGTCGATATGTGTAACAATTACATAGTGGCTACATTTGATTGTTGTGGATTTTTACGTTATCCCATTTCGTATGATGATGGGTCTCTTAATCATATATAATAAAATGGGTTTCTTATTTTATTGCAGTATCTAATGTTATGTTGCTAATTAAATAATACATGGATCATTAACATTGTTACAAATAACAAAGATGTGATCTATTGGACAATGCACCAATATAATCATGATATCAAAGTGCAAGAATTAAAATATATTCTTTAAAAATTGAAATCAATTTTGTATTCTTTTGAACTCACTAAATTGTGCATGCCATAAAAATAAAACTTGGTGTATTTTAATGATACATACACACTTGTGATTTATATAAATATATGCATCGATTCTTATTAGCAAAGAATGGCATTGGCATCTCACATTAAAATGTTTACAAATTGACATCCCTCTAGTGCACATGGTAGTATAGGCATCGGTGATGTTATTTGTACAATACAAAGCTCAATACTCCCTAATGTTATATTACATGGCCATCAATGTGTCATAAAACAAAATGTATGATTTAGTGCATCAATGTGGCATTAAGCCAAAAAGACAATGTGAATGTGTAATAATTATATGAGCCCCACAATTTTAGTTTTATTTACACAACTAGTGTTAATTGTAAATACATCGATGGATGTTGTTACAACAAGAATTAAGAAACAAAACTTACACCTACCCAATTTTGTTTACTTATAGTAAATATATCTTAAAACCTTTGTTACCAATGACAAAATTTGTAGCAATTTTTTTTTTCAAAAAAAATTGTAATTGCAAAAACATTTACTACAAGGTGTTTCATCTCATCATAGTGCCATGTTGGTGTTGCTACTTTCTTTTTGGATAAAATGGTATAAGTGAAAAAAAAAAATTGTAATTGCAAAAACGTTTACTACAAGGTGTTTTCATCTCATCATAGTGCCATGTTGGTGTTGCTACTTTCTTTGTGGATAAAATGGTATAAATGAAAAAAAAAAAATTGTAATTGCAAAAATGTTTACTACAAGGTGTTTTCATCTCATCATAGTGCCATGTTGCTGTGGCTACTTTCTTTGTGGATAAAATAGTATAAGAAAGGTAAAGCATATTCTCTTTCGAAGACATACTCCTACTAATGAGCGTTCTCCTCTTCCAACGATACCTCTAACTATCCTATGTTTACATTTAAAAGTCTTTCCCTAAACTCCGTAAAATTTATAAATTTATAAAGAATGAGATAAATTTGCCAAAATTATGACCAATGGCCATGAACTTTATGATAAACTTGGTGGTCAAACAATCCGAAAACACCTTGAATAATATAATAAATAGACACTTCAACTTTCTTTAAATCTCTTGTATGCATGATATCATTACACATAATAAAATATATTCTGACTTTTTTAAATATCTTATATACGCATATGATATTAATCAAATTAAGGTGTGTATTCTTTTATTAAAAAATAAATAAATACAATCCTCATAACTCTTCACTATGATATCATCACACGTAATAAATAAACACTTCAACTTTCTTGAAATCGCTTGTATGCATGACATCATTACACATAATAAAATAGACACTCACCTTTTTAAATATAGACATTAAAATTAAAAAATTAAGGTGTGTATTCTTTTACTAAAAAATAAATAAATGCATAAAGACATTTGACGTAAATCAAATCAAAAGAGTACATAAACATTACATATACACTTTTGAATTAAACATTTCAATATAGACATTTTAAACATTTGACTCAAATCAAAAGTGTATTCAAAAGGTAAATGCCGTAAATTAACATCATGTGGTAAACGTGGATGGAGAAGGTTCGTCATGTGGTAAATGTGGAAATGGAAAGGAAGTTTATTATCGTTTTTTTATTTGAATCTAGTGATACTTTGAATTTAATTTTAGCTTGGTGAAATATTTCACTTTGGTGTAATTAATTTAATAGATCGTTAATCATGGGTAGGGATATTTGATCTTGAGTCTAATCTTGTTTAATGCTTTATAGTCTAAGAACATTCACCAAGTATCGGGAAAATGATGATGGGTGATCTGGAAAGTAAAGTAAGGTATTTGGTTGAGTCAAATCCTATTCCAACAATTATTGCAATTATTTCTTTACTTCACTTGCTTCCAAAATGGATTTGTCTATAGAGCCTAATGTTTGGTAATGGAGGGTTCAACAATAACTGGATTTTGTGCTTCACTTTCCTCTTGGGTGGTATTACTTTAGGCTTCTGGAAAACTACCCTTTTGCATGTAGCAACCATTTCAATTATTGTGTCTATTCCTTAGTACACACCTCTAACGATGCTTTTATCCTTATTGACTCCTCACTAGAATGATTTTCTCTTAAAAACAATAAAACATACGTTTTTCTACAATTAATCAATTTATTGGCTTAGTTGGCACTTATCAATGAAATAATATACTTGTCTTTGTGCACATTGATGATTAATGATTTCCCATCCTTAATGAGGTAGTATTGGGTGTCTCTCCACATGAAGACTACATCTTGTAGATACATATAGGGACTTCCAAACATGACTCCACATACATCAAATGGTATTGCATCCAATCCTACATCATCAATAAAACCAAACGTTAATAACAAATTTTATTCTACATTGTTTTGCTACCTTGATTTTCACATCCTTATTTACCCATCTCAATGGATATGGGATAGGATGATCTTGAACTCCCAATCAAATTTTGTTGACTATATCTACTATTATGATATTTTCCTATGAACTTGAGTCAAATGAGGCATTGATCTTGGTCTTCTGGAGTTGTAACTTCATGTGGAAGAGATTTGTCATCTCCTTCCCTTTTTGATGATAAAGGCTACTCACATTCACCTCCTTATACATTAAGGTGCATCAAATATTCTTGTCCACATTAGAGACACTTTCCACTTAATTTCTTGCATTTGTGATGAGAAGATTCTTTTTCTTCCCTTCCTTTTTCCAATTCTTTGTGTTCAGGTCTAGATGGAATTTCCAACATTTCTCCATAGAGTGGCCATGAATATTGTATTAGTTGCAATGATTGCTAAGATCCTTGCACTATTGTGCAATTGCTATTTTCTTCTTGTCCTTTCCCCCTTTCCACTTCTTCTTACCCTCCTTGGAATCTTCCTAGTCCTCTTTATGTTTATAATCACTTGATTGCCCTTTCTTTTGGGCTATGTTCTAAGTATTGTGCCAATACACAAGCCTCATTGATCTGAATTGGATCATTATATTTTTTTCATCCATCTCGATGCATTTGGAGTGGAAAAAAGTGGAGGAATCAGCTCACGGGGCTATTTTTACTAGCAAGACCCAGTTTGGTGAAACAAGGTATGAAACCTTCCAAAAGCATTTTGAGGCATAAAACGAAATTTTTTGGGGGGTAAAACTTTGCCACTTTGGCACAACACCTTTTCATGCTATTCTACAGATAGAGACCTTTCCAACGGCGCAAGAAACATGCCAATCGGATTTTGTATGCAAAAGTTATGCCACTCAGAAGTTGACCTTCATGTTTTCACACCTACAGTTCGGGAGGATGTTGCGTTAGCCCCCATTATTTATGGAAAAGGGGCTAGCCACATGTTTTGGATGTAAAATACTCTAGAAGAGTATATTTTGTAAATCTAGTTAAGAGTTGAGGTAGTCAAACTTAACCACTAGTATGCTATCGAGTTGTGTTATAAGTGGGCCACTAGGAGGAAAAGGCATTCCATTATTTTGAGAGCATTTTGTTCCATAGTTGAGAAAATATATCCAGGAGAGATAGAAGGTAGAGCAAACACAGAGGATTTGTGCACTGCAGCAGCCCATGGGTCGTAGGCATTACTTCTTTGTACCTGCATCCATATTTCCAGACAGAGAAAGAAAGCGAAGTGGCCTCACCTTCTAGTTGGGTTTTCTCCCGAAAGGGTTTCTTAGAGAGCATATTTTGTTCCTTATGTGTGTGTGTGCTTATTTTGTCATTCACTACTTTTTTGCATAATTTCCATTCGCATGCATGCATTAATTACATTTAAATCCACAGATCTTAAAGTTTAATAAATTGTAATAGTTAGAATTTTCAGAGTTTTAATATAATATTATTAGATCTGTTGTGATGAACTGTCTAGTGGAATATCCACGGTAGTTTACGGATCACTCCCCATTGTTCTTAGTTGAACAACATCACATGCTTTCGTATATGGTTTTGAATATCTCCTAAATACTTGAGGAATGCATATGGGCTCTTGGGAGAGATACTCAAATAATGGCCATCTTCTTGAGTTCAGTGGTATACCCTTGTAGACTTTTCCCCTACCTTTTTTTTTTTTAGACAAAGTTCGGTTTCTATATTATAAGCTGAAAAAAGGAGTCAGTTCTCCATACAAACAGTATTTTCTGAGTGACTTGGATCAAAGGAATTACAAAATGGGACTCTTCCTTGATCCTAGTTCTAGTAGTTCTGCTTCTAAAACTTCCTAGGCTGCTGTAGATCCTAATAAACTGTAAAGACCAAAATTTACAACTGCAAAGCATATTTAATCTATATCTATGTGACTAATCTGCCTAGCCGTGGATTCTTCTGGGTTTGGGTCTGGTTCCACCTGCTTTGCGCTAGAGGAGCTGGGAACTTCTTTGTTCTTTTTTTCCATCATGTACTGTAAAATTTGGATCGATTCTTCTACGTGGTTGTAGCGGTTTGCCAGATTTCTGAACTGTTCAGTAAGTGATGATGCTCTGTACAAGAACAGGTTGATCTATGTCCTGTATTTCTCATTCAGGATCCTGTATTGGTCTTCCGTTCTTGTCTCCAGGCTCCTGATTTGGTCCTGCATAATACGCTGCTGTGACTTAAGCTCATCAAAATCCGCCTGAAGGTCTCTGCAATGGAGGCAGTCTTCTATTCGCTCCATTAGCTCAAATAAATCCTTTATCTCACTGCTTCTCCTTTCGCTGTTCCAGACACAAAAAAGACAAGTATCGCTCAGGCAGTATTGTTTAGTGTGATGGGGGGATCTCTTCCTCACTGTACTAAAAGAGTATATCTAAGCGCTTCGGAATAGGCTCTCGAATAACTCCTTAATCTCACTACTTCGCCTTTCAGTGTTCTAGGCACAGAGTTGCCAAGTATCACTTAGGCAGTTTTGCTGGATGTGAAGAAGGGATATCATATTCGCTGTATTTATAGAGTTTATTTGATCTCTTCGGGAGGTTAAGCCGCTGTGAGTCACGAGATTTTTCTTGCTCCAAGAAATCAGTTGCAGGTCCCACAGGGTATGGGCGACCACTGTGAAGAGACATTGCCTGCCTGAGTCCTTATGCTTTTGCATGTTGCGGATCCCCTTTCTGATTGCTTTTCTGAACAAGATCCTTTCGAGCCGTCCTTCTCTGTTGTTGACACGAATTACCTGGTCTTTCCATCTGATTCTAAATGATGACGACCGTTTATTAGTGGCGGGAGTTGCAGTATTCATGGTAAAGGGTGCAATGACACGCTGGAGTTACAGCACAGAAATCCAATAGGGCGTTCGCAGGCTTTGTTGGCGAACTTATCCGCCTCCTTGTTCAGGCCACGTAGGATGTGATGGTAGTTGGCCTCTTCCATTACTGCGTGCAGGATTTGGTTTCTCTGATTTATTTGCTGAAGAAGGATATTTGGAGAGCTTTGGTGATATACCATAAGACGGATGATTATGGATGAATCCCCAAATACGTTTGCCTTCGTGATCCCGAGTTTGATTAATTGAGTGAGCCCCTGGAACAGAGCCAATCCTTCTGCTCTGTTATTGGAATTTTCTCCTAGCCCCCATTCGAAACTAAGGATACATTCCTCGTTTGCGTTGCAAATGAGGCCCCCTGCACCCGCCAATCCCGGATTAGATTTAGCTGTGCCATCAAAAAATAAACAGAACCTATTGCAATTGCTCAACCATTTAGTGAATTCCTCTTCCTTTAGCCTCAGTTTCCAGCCCCTGTTTTCTTCTCTTACCTTTTTCCCTTGCCTGTTAGTTTCTTGTGCTTTAGGTATATTCTCCAGGGCGTAGCTGAGGAAATTCCTCTCTTCTACACTGTAGTTTGTTGCATCTATCCTGCCTCTGGTATTATTTGTAATTGCTTCAATAGCCAGCATTTTAGCTTTATGACAAATTTTTCTAATGCAGAATCCCTTCTCCTGGAAAACTTTGCCATTTCTTGCTAGCCAAATGCGCCAAAGGAGAGTGTATGGTATAGTGTTTCATACTCTTTGCGCTAATTGGCTTCTTTTTTCCTTCCATGGACATTTCTTCCTCCAATTATGGATCGTTTCTCCTATGGTGCTCTAAGCTGCCCAGGTTTACTCTCCAATTGAGGCCATCCTCTTCCAGCACTCTTCTGCCACCGGGCATTCTAAAAATAGGTGCTGCATAGTTTCCTCTGATCTGCAACAGTTTGGACACCTGGATGGACCCAGAATGCCTCTCTTTCTTAGATTCTCCGCTGTCAGTGTTTTCCCTCTCAGGAGCAGCCAAATAAAAAATTTGACTTTGGGTGGTGCTTCTGCTTCCACACTAGTTTCCATTGGTTCCAAGTTTCCGTTTGATAGGTGTTGTCACAGAGATATTGGTGCCCAGCTTTAACTGTGTAATGGGTGCCTGTTGGATCCCATCGATACCCATCCATGCTGCCTTCTTGAACCAAGGCTTTGCTGTGAAGAAACTTCTTTAAGGTATTGAGGCTGTCTTCTAGCATATTGGGAGGTTCCGGAAAATGCCATCCTATCCATGCGCGTGTGTGGGCGTCCTATTTTGCTATTTGTGAAAGATGATAAAGGCCTTTATTGTTGAGCCAAGTTATTATCGGGATTACCTCTGCTTTGGATCCCAAAGGTTGCTGCCCTAGGATTTTGTCATTGGAGAAGTTGATGCTGCTTCCCCCTCCTGGGACTTTAGAGATGTTTTGTCGCATAAAGGGAATTACCTTCTTACATAATTGCCAAATTTTTGTGCAGTCTCTGTTTTGTATATTAGAGTCCAGGAGCTGCTGCCTTGTGCAATTTAAGTATTTTAACTCCAGAACTTTCTTCCACCATGCTGTTGGACCTGTGATCAGTCTCCACACTATTTTTTCTCCTAGAGCTAAGTTAAGAAATTTTGGGGACCTGATGCCCAATCCACCTTTTTCCTGTGCCTGGATTATGCTCTTCCAACCCACTAGATTGAATTTATTTTTAGTTGTCTTCCCTCCTTGCCAGAGGAAGTGTCTAAGAATTCTTTCCATTTTTTGATGGAAGATAGCGGGAGCATGATATAAGGAAAAACAATATAAAGGAAGAGATGTGATACCTGATTTTAGAAGAACTAGCCGTCCTGCTGGGTTCAGCCACATTGTGCCCCATTGTTGCACTTTCCTCTCGATTTTGTCAAGTATCTCGTTCCAAGTGTTAGCTTTTAGAGGTCCCAGACTAACTGGCATTCCTAAATAGGAGAATTGATTCCAAGTTAGTTTGCTGGGAACTCCAAAAATGCTTGCAATACTGTGAATGATATGATTTTCTATGTTCCATCCATAGATGCAACTCTTTGCCTGATTGACTTTCCCTCCTGAGTAATCCATAAATTGGTCCAAGAGCTTTTTAAATCTCCTTGCTATTGTTGTTGAGGCTCCTCCTATCAATAGAGTGTCGTCCGCAAACTGTGAGTGATTGATGTTCTTTGCTCCTTGTTCAATCTTGATGCCTGTTATAAGACCTACTCTTCGGTTGTGATCCAATGCTTGACTGAATGATTCAGCCATGAGGATAAACAGGTAGGGTGAAAGCGGACAACCTTGTCTGAGACCACGAGAAGATTGGAAGGCTGAACATGGTCTCCCATTTATCAAGGGAGATATCCAAGGACCAGTTATGCATGCAGCAATCATGTTGGTGAAGGTGGGATCGAATCCCATTTTATGAAGGACAACGAACAGATAGGAGTGCCTTACTCTATCAAAGGCATTTGCAAGGTCCAACTTTAGGACGAATCCTTTTTCCTTCCTGGATAAGCTCGAGTGGATGGCCTCTTGTACAAGCAGGATAGAGTTTGATATTTGCCTGTTGGGGAGGAAACCTCCTTGATTTTCAGAGATGACAGAAGGAAGAAGGGGTTTAAGCCGGGTTGCTAAGATTTTTGAGATGATTTTATAAGCTAAGTTACATAATGAAATTGGTCGGAATCTCGAAAAGGAGGAGGGACGATTTTCTTTCGGAATCAGGGCTAGGTAAGTGGAATTAGTAAATCCTCCCATTTTACCTTTTTTCATTACCCACCAAATCATCTTTAAGAGGTCTTTCTTTATCATTGTCCAATATTCCCGATAGAAGCTAATAGGGAATCCATCCGGTCCTGGAGCCTTGTCCGGGTGTAAACTCCAGATGGCTTCTTTGACTTCCTCCTCTTCTACTTCTTTCATGAGCTTGTTGTTCATCTCTTGATTAACTCTTTTAGGCGTGTGCTGGAGCATGCTTGAGTAATCCTCTGCGCCTTTGTCTTCAGTTAATAACTTACTGAAATGACTTGTGGTTGCCTCTTTTATTGACTGTTGGGTGTTATAGCAATTTCTTTCATCATCCATTATTGCACTCACTGTGTTTCTGATCTTTCTGACTGTAGCTTGGATATGGAAATATGCAGTGTTTTTATCTCCCTCCTACAGCCAAAGTTGTCTCGATTTCAATCTCCACTTTGTTTCTTCCTCCCTGAGAACTTGGCGCAGTTGGGCATAGAGATTGCCTTCTTGTTCCTTGTTCTGTTGGGATAATCCTTGCGCTTCAATTCTATGTTGCACCTCCTCCAGCTCTTGTTTGATTTTCTTTTTGTGCTCCTCAGGCTCTTGATAGTTGCTCTTTGCCCAGTTCTTTAAATCCTGCCTTACTCTTTTCAATTTTGTTTCCTAGATATGGGTCGGAGATCCCTCCACATGTTGAGTCCAGGCCGCATACACCACTTCTCTTGCCGCTGGAGACCGATTCCAAATTGTGTTGTATTTGAATGGGATGGGTCCGAGAGGACAGTGGTATTGGAGATTTAGTGTTATCGGGTAATGATCAGAGGCCGATACATTGAGGATGTTTGAGTATCCTATTGAAAAGGTGGAGAGGAAGTCTATGCTGACTAGAAAGCGATCGAGTCGTTCCATGATATTGCTGGAGCCAATATGCCTGTTGCTCCAGGTGTATCTACGATTTTTGGGCCTAATGTCTACCAGATCGTGGTCCTGAATAACTGCCTCCAATCGGCTTCTGAAGGGATCAGAAGTGAATTTACCTCCTCTTTTCTCATTTGCGTGCATCACCAGGTTAAAGTCACCAGCTACAATGAGATTAGTGTTTCGATCCATTTCTATACTTGCTGTCAGGGCGTCCCAGCAGATCTCCTTTTCTCTATACTGATTTGGAGCATACACATTGTGCACAATTACTGATTGGCCGCCTGTTCTACTTTCAAGAGCGGTTCGGATCCAACTTTGCTGATTGTTGGTAGAACTACACATCCATTTGTTACTATCCCATAAAGTTGCTATGCCACTTGAAGCTCCTCTTGCCTCACTTATACTTCCACAAAATCGCTTCTGCTGACTTATTACTTTGCTCATTTCCCTTTGATCTTGCTTTGTTTCCTGTATAAGCATGATTTCAGGGTTTTCACTGTTTATTAGTTCCTTGAGGGCAACTAGCTTTGAGGGGTGCCCTAATCCCCTGTTGTTCCAAGACAGCATTTTCATCATGAGTTACCTGATATGTGGAGAGGTGCTCACCTCTCATGTCCCTTACTGCTTTTTTCTTTTTCCTGGGATCCGAGGATAAAGCTCTCTATTGGGGTTTGTGTGCCAAGAGCTATATCTTTTTGTGCATTTTCATCCCTTTGCTGCTTAGCTGTTTTTCTTCCAGGTCCTGGTTTTTTCTGAAGATCACTTGGTGCTCCATGATCCTTTGAAGAATTTCTGGTGGTTCTTGAAGAGGGCGGATCAGGAGAGGGTTGCATGGAGGGGGGAGAGGATTGGGGAGGGGGATCAGAGGAATGCAATTCCGGGCCAGACTCCGTCTCAGAGAGGATCAAAAAGGGGTTGGAAGAAGGGGGGATTGAAGGATCAAGGTTCAGAGAGGGAGGGGTTGGAGGTCGAGGGTTGGAGGTTCCAGGGACATCAGATTCTGGAGGGTGTTTATGAGGAACTGCTGGCTTTTTCTTTTTCACAGGTTCCCATTAGCCTTCCTGCTCATCATTATCAACATTGACAATTTTTGCACATCCATTTGCAAAGTGTCCGTATTCGTGATATACCTTGCATTTGAAGGGTATCTGTTCGTAGTCTAGTTGCTGGATATGGCTCCAATCATCAACTTTCAACTTGATCGCCTCCGGAAGACCTCGGCCTAAATCAACTTCTACACAGATCCTTGTGCACGCCTGCATGTTGTCTTTTGGTTCACTGCGATCTATGTAATTTCCAACTGCGTTACCTATTGCTTTGACAGAGTCATCCCCCCAACAGTGAAGAGGGAGATGGGGCAACCGCACCCAAACTGGAACAACATTCGGGATGTCTAGTTCTAGATCAAAATCCAGGGTCCATTTGTTGAGGTAGAGGCCCCTGGAATCCATAAAATATGGTCCGTTCCTGAATATTAAATCTTTGTCTTCCTTTGTTTCAAAATGAAATGTGTAGTATCCTCTGCCGCAGAATCTAATGGATATTTTGCCCTGAGTCTTGTCCGACCAATTTCTTTCAACCCACCTTTGCACTGTTTTAGGCGATGGCCAAAGTCCTGTGAACTGCCCAATGAGCCCTTTCTCTGCAAGAGAAAGGGCTGCCATGCGAGGGATTGCAGGCGGCAGTTGCACTTCCTGTATTACATCAAGCTTCTTAACAAACTTAGTTGTTGCTGGTCGGGTTCGTTGCGGAGGAAGAGATCTCACCAGATTGGAGAAAGCTCGTTGCAGATCCGGATCCCCGCAGGGAGGATCCAGAGGGTCCATGCTGGTGCAGTTGCAGGGGGCAGGCGCGCTCAGGTCTTCCGCTCAGGCACGCGCGCAGCAAAAAATCCAAAAAAGACTTTTCCCCTACCTATGCCTGAATTGGTGTCATCAAATCCATTGGTCTTCTACATATCTTATCTAGTAGAATTGGAACTTTGTGATGATTTTAAAGTTCTCCCACTTAGTTACTAATGGATAAGCCTCTAACCTAAGTGTCTCCATATGTCTTTCCCACAAGATTAGGGCATGACCCTTTAACTTCAATCTAGCAAATAATATTTTATGCTCCTCATATATGTGGTCAACATTAAAATATACTTCTAATTGTTGCAATTAGTGATTCAATTTTAAGTTATCAATCTCACATTAGTATAGATTTATGTCGACCTTCGCTCCCATATTGAACAAGGACTATGAATGGGTAATGACACATGAACTTGACTGCTTTTTTCAAGTTCGTTCCTTCACTCCTTCTTTGGGCCTTCATTATGCCCCAACTTTCCCTCTAAACTAACCTTTGAGTTGGAACCTTCATCTTCTCTAATTCTAAACATGTTTGCCAGAGCCACCATAAGAAGGTTCATATTGCAACTAGCATCTATGAGTTACACTTATAGACTCGAGAATCTCTCCTATATCGGATTAGGGTTATTGTGAGCAAACTTGTTGGCCATGATTAGGGTTTGTGATTTTTTGGTTACACCATAAATTGGATACCCTACAACTTCCATGAGATTCCGCAAAGAAGCCTACTCTGATACCAATATGATCTAGAAACTACCATGGATATTCCATTAGACAGTTTGTCACAACAAATATGATTAAAAAAACTGAAATCTATACTATGAAGGTTAGATTCCTTTAGATTCCATATTTGTTAATTATTGATTTGTTGTTTATGCATGAAATAATAAATGTATAAAGTAGAGAAAAAAAAAACCACACACCAACCATAATGAACACAAATATATGCTCTAGAAAACCCTTGCTAAAGAAAACCCAATTGGAAGTTGAGGCTTCTCTGCTCTCTTTTGTCTAGAATGGATTTAATGCAAGTAAAAAGAAGAAGGCACTCTCTATGGAATTACTTAAAACTTGTGACCTGATAGGTTACTACATAACACTAATTCCCTCTATTCTTCTCTCTCATTCCCACTCCTAGTTCCTCTTCTTTACTATGGAACAAGATACAATCAAATAGAGTAGGACCTATTTTCCTTATAGAGGCTCAATTATAGCATAGATCTATAGCCAACTACAGGTTAGGTTTAACTCCTTCAACTCTCAATTAGAATTCCAAATTTGAGCCTTCTAGAATATGCTTCATACTCCATACATGTTACGCAACCAACTCACAAAATAGAAGAAAATATAGATCAATGACATTAAAAAAAGCCTCTTCCAGGAGGGAACCTACTTTACATTACATAAATGAACAATTCTTGGATGATCAAATGATAAGACCTCCTCGGTATATATAGGAGTCTAAGGGGTCACAATATAATCAGAGCCTACATAAAAATAATAACAATAGTGGGCTTTTATGGGGCACAACAATAACAATATGCGGACTACATGGGCACAACAGTAACAATACGGGGCTACACTAACGATAACAATAAGGAGGCTACACTAGTATTATAGGGACGTAGCATTCCCCTCCTTCAAAAAAGTGTTGTCCTCAACACTTGAGTAGTCCTAGATTCTTATGTATAAAATTCTCATAGTCCCATGTGGAATCTTCAGCAGGTAGGTTCTTCCACTTAATGAGATACTCTGAAATTGATCGATTTTGTAGCTGTTGGGTTCTTGTTTCCAAGACTTCTTTTGGCTCCAATATAATTTTTCCATCTTTGTCAAGTTATGGAAATATTGTTTGAACTAGAAGCTTGTCACCGATAACCTTCTTTAAACATGAAACATGGAAAACTGGGTGTACTCGAGAAAATGCAAGCAACTCCAATTTGTATTCCATAGCACCAATCTTTTGCAATACCTTGTAAGGACCATAGTACTTGGGTGATAATTTATTATCCTTCTTATCTTGCTTGAGGGACATTTTTTTTTATATGGTTGTAGCCGTAAAAATACCCAATCGCCTACATCAAAACTTCTTTCACTGCAATGTTGATCTACCTATTGCTTCATTTGATTATGCGCTAGAGTGAGGTTATCCTTTAAGAGTTGGAGAACTTGTTCTTGATGCTCAATGTGAACTTCCACTGCTTGAACCTAGAATTTTCTCTTAAATATGATGTGATGGACAGTGGATGATATCCACAAAGTTCCATAAATGGGGTCATTTTTGCTGTAGTATGAAAGGAATTGTTATATTACCATTCAACCAAAGGTAACCACTTGACCCATTGTGTTTTTTTATCAAATACAACATAACGAAGATATCCTTCCAAACATTTGTTCACTATCTTAGCTTTCCCTTCATATTGAGGATGATAAGATGAACTATGAGCTAATTGAGTACCAAGACAAGAAAATAATTATGTCCAAAAATTTCTAGTGAAAAGGGGATCTCTATCACTTACAATAATCTGTGGGTTTCCATGTATCTTTTGAATTGTTTCCATAAATGCAGTAGCAACTATATTGGATTTAAAAGGATTAGATAATGCACAAAAGTGTGCATACTTGGTAAGTTTATCAACTACCACCATGATGACACTCTTTCCTTCAGACTTGAGTAAACCTGTGATAAAATCCATCGAGACCTCCTCCCAACACTGACTTGGAATGGCTAAAGTTTGTAACAAACTTGGGGTCTTAATTGTATCAACTTTATTTTGTTCAAAAACCAAACATTTTTCCAAAAATTTCTAAATATCATATTTAAGGCCATCCCTAAAAAAATATTCTTGACCTTGTGGTAAGTTTTTAAAAATCCTGAGTGCCCTCCTAAGGGGGAGGTGTATAATTCCAAAAGAATATTTTGTTTGATTTGGGAATTCTTACAAAGATATAAGCGATCTTTGTACCATAATGAATCATTTTTCTGGATAAATGTATCATACATACTCAGATCTTACTACAACGTTTGAATGAGTATCTACACCTTTTCATCATTCTTCCATTCACCCCTTGCTTTAGTTATCCAAACAGGTTGGATAATAGAAATGGCATAGAGCAATGCTTCCACATCCTCATCCTTTCTCGAGAGTGCATCTACAATAACATTTTGCTTCCCCTTTTTGTAGATGATTTCAAAGTCATAACCCAACATCTTTGTGACCCATTTTTGTTGCTTTTCTAAAGATAATCTTTGTTCCAAAAAGTATTTAAGACTATCGTGATATGTTTTTACCTTGAAGTGTCTTCCCATTAGGTAATCTTGTCATTTCTTTAGTGCATATAGTATTGCCAACATTTCCTTATCATAAATAGGTTTGTGTAAATACTTTCCCTTGATTGGATGACTTTCAAAAGAAATGGGTCTTCCTTCTTGCATTAAAACAACACTTATTCCATTTCCTGAGGCATCACATTCCACAATAAAGGCTTTTGTGAAGTATATTGTAGCTAATACCATTGCTTGCCACATTGCCCCTAGTTGCTTCTCAAGTCCTCAAAAATGCATCTTTCTTCAGTAATGTTGTTAGAGGCGCTTCTATTTTCCCATATTTCTTAAAAAACTTGCGGTCATACCCTAGAAACCCATGAAATCCTTGAAGATGCTTTAGGGTTGGGGGAATTTTTCATTCCTTAATGGATTTAATTTTGTTAGAGTCTACGTTAACACCCTCATGAGACATAATATGACCCAAAATTCCACCTCTTGTACTCCAAAGAAACATTAGGATATTTTTGCATATAATTGTTTCTCCTCCAATAGTTTGATCACCCTATCAACATGTTGAACATGATCCTTCCAATACTTGTTGTAGATTAGTATATCATCAAAAAAAACTAATACAAATTTTCTAAGGGTTTGAAAATGGAATTCATCAAACCTTGAAATGTGGAAGGTGCATTAGTAATGCCAAAAGGCATGACCAAAAAATCATAATGACCTTCATGAGTTTTGAATGTTGTTTTCAGAATGTCTTAAGTCTGCATTCTAATTTGATGATATCCTGAACGAAGATCTAACTTGGTGAAGTAAATTGCTCCATGTAATTCATCTAAAAATTCATTAATGACAGGAATGGGAAATTTATCTTTAATAGTGAACTTGTTGAGCTCCCTATAATCCAAACACATGAGCCATGATCCATCCTTCTTGTGCACCAATACTACTGGAGTAGGGAAAGAAATTTGACTAGGTTGAATTATACGAGCCTCTAACATTTCTGCAACCATATGTTCAATTTCACTCTTTTGGGCATAGGGATATTTGTAAGACCTGATGTTTGGAGGAACCCTTCCTGGAATCAAAAGAATAGCATGATCATGATCACGAACATGTGGGATTCCTTTGGGAGTCTCAAATACTTTGGAATGATTTTCCAAGGTTCTTTGGAGATCTAGAGAAATAGATGATCTCGATGTTTGAACATCTAGTGAGAATAATTGTGAAATTATGCCACATTGTTCTTTCTTTAAAAAAAATTTCATGCCATTAAATTTGATTATCTTCCCTAGTTTCCCTGTGATATGCCTTAACTCAATTTCATTTCTTCCCAAAAAAAATTCAAGAAAATTTATTGAAAATTAAAAGTTATTGTCCCCAAAGATTTTAACCATTGGACTACTATTACGACATCAGCACTAGCCGTTGGAATGGAAAGCATTGGAATATTCAATACATATTTCCCCATGGTTAGCTTGATATTATGGCACTTTCCAGAGCAATTTATAGTTCTGCCATCTGCAACCATCACTTGATACTCTGGTGCTGGATATAGAAAGCAATTTAATTCCTTGGTTATCTTAGAATGAATAAAATTATGGGTACTACCTGAATCAATCAACACTATTACCTTTTATTCTTGTTATATTCTTCTATCTTGAGAGTTTAAGGAGTGGTAATTCCTGCCAATACTTTACAAGATATAGTCAGATTCATTTCTTCTTTTTCTGGGGTTGGTTCCTCTTGTATATCCTCTTCTTTTGATACTTCATGTTCCTTTTCTTCTTCCTCTTCACAATCTATGTAAAATGATTTCTTCTCAACACACTTATGACCTTTAATGTATTTGCTATCACAACTGTAACAAAAAAAAAATTCTCTTTTTTCCTCGAATTGTTGTGGTTTTAACCTTGTAGGTCGTGGAAGGCTAGGAGCAACAATACTTCCATATTTATAGTTAGTGGTAGACTTCCTTGTTGCCATAATTTTTCTTTCAAAAATTATTGCACCTTGAATGCCTTCTCCAATGAATCAGGTTCCCAAAGGCAACCCTCATGTTGGATGTTATCCTTTAAATTCCCTACGAATACATCAATCCTATGTTCCTATGGAATATCATTTACCTTGATATTTAATATTTGGAAGTCCTCAATGTGCTCCGTCATTGAACCCTTTTATTTGATATTTATCAATTGGATAAAGTTATTTATCTTTGTATCCTCATAATGTGCTACCATTTTTTTCACAAAAATTGTCCAAGTAACAATTGATTTACGAGAACAAAGCCATCAATACCACACAAACTGATTTTTTTATAAATATAATGTGTGCATCACATCATGTAGATCGAAGAATTTCTCTGATCTGAAAATCACTCGTGAGTGACCTCAGTTAATTAATGAATGAATGAAGGTATTACAGACTCATGTGTTGGTGTGTGTCTATGTTATCTTAGGCAATGGATTGATCAGATTGCAAAATACACAGACACTGAAAAATGGAAAACAGTAAGAGAAACATAGTAAGAAAATACAAGAACACAACAAATTAACAAGGAGTTCACCCAATCCTCCTGGGCTATGTCTCCTCCAGCTTTTAGTGGTGGCCTTTTCTTATTGTGTCTTTAAAGTAGAGTTTTTACAATGAGGAGCTCAATTTGAGTCTCCCGAAATAGATGATGCTTAGCAGGGTGGTTCTTGGATTCCCCAAGCCACTGGAGTGCACAGACTCTTCCTTACTAAGTCTCGACCTCAACTGGTCTTGAATGGGATGAGTCCAATTTGGTACTCAGTTCTTGACTGATATCCTCTTAGGGATTGCTCGAACCTCTCAAGCCCTCTGTCTATGCGATGCTACCTTATTATGTAGGCTAGCTCGGCTCTCTGTTTCCTACTTCTTGCTTATTCTTTATTCTGTCTCTTTGTCTCACTGTCTCCTTCTTTCTTACGGTGTTCACTTCGCACTCTCTTTGTCTCTGTCTTTGTCTATTCATGTCTTAAAGCCAATTTGTCTCATGACTGTTCGTTTCCTCTTCTGCCCCTTTGGATTTCCTGTTGTTGTTCGCTTGGAGTTCCATGCCTCCGTGTCATCGGCACTGTGTAACGTCTCACAGGGAAGTGGCCACTTGTCTTCCCATGAACTGCGCCAGCTCTTCCTTAAACAATTCGGTATTTTGGTTACTCTGTGTAATAATTCATCCGCCAGCTCAGCGGTCAAATCGAACTTCAGAATTTTATATGTGGTCGCTTAATTCTCCCTCCAGATCCAGTTTCCCATCAAGCACATCCTCTACCATTAGATCTAGAGCCCCCAGATCCTACAATGTTCGCTCTTATCATGTGGTTGACTTGCTCGGACATTAGCCCTTGATGAGAGGCGGTTTTCTCTCTCATCCGCCAGACACGCGTCGTTCGTTGTATGGCATCACTGGGTCTCCTGACAATTCTGCTTACTGCCCAACATGCCTCTGATATTCTGTTAGTTTTGGAGCGCGGGACCCGCCTTTTCCTTTAGCACTTTTCCCACGGTTTTCGGCTTTCCCTTGTTACCAAGCGCTCGAGACCTTTCCATTTCGAGGGGTTTTGCCCAGCGATGCATTACGCATTAGAAATGGCCTTCGTTTTCTAATCTGGACTTCCTAACTGCTAGTTTGCTTCTTGCGTGGTCTCCATGGGCCTCGGTCAGCGCGCTTTGACCGAGGTCCTCGTCGTTCCTTGCTGGCTACAAACTACCATTGTCCAGAGGTCTTCCTGATAGCTCTTTGTTCATAAGTTTTTTGAAGTCTATCTTGATTTGATACAGTTATAACACTTTGATAATTTTCATGGATACCATTTGGATCACAACCTTCCCACTGAAAAAGCTTTTGGACCACCAAAAGTTGGTTTTCAAGCATCGACTAAGTGAGGGTACAATTGTCTCACTTGTCCAATCTCTATCCACTTTGCACTGCTCGGCTTTGAACCCTTGGGCCCAACTTTGAGGTACTCAACATCTCCCCTGCGTTCGTCCTCACCTTCCTGTCCAGAACTATGTCTTCCTGCAATTCATTAATATATTCAGGTAACAGGTCATCAATAGAAGGCAATTGACTCTGCTCTTCGGGATCTTCAATTAGTGAAGGTTCAAACAATCTCAAGCAATCTGCATTTACGACTGAGTAGATGTGCATGTAAGCTGGTAGATCAAGGCGAAAAGCATTCTCACCAATCTTCTCAAGGATCTTGAAGGGTCCATACCTGATAGGCTCTAGCTTTTTACCTTCACCTTGCATCCTGTCTTTGCTAATATACAGCCAGACTTGGTCACCAACTTGGAAACTATGCTCTATTCGATGCTTGTCATGCCTTGCCTTGTATTTGGCTTGGCTCTTTTCCAGCTGTTCCTATACTGCCTGGTGGATCTCTTCGATTTGTTCAATGAACCTAGCTGCCTTGTCCACATCACTGTGTCCCTCAACTGTGGTGTCTTTACCAAAGACAAAATCCAAAGGAGACCTTGGGATGAAACCAAAACAGGTCTCAAAAGGAGATCTTTGTGTAGAGGAATGTTTTTCTCTGTTGTAAGCATGTTGCACATAACATAAATGTTCATCCCAAAGCTTAGGATGCTTGCTGCAATATCCCTTGAGTAACTGGATCATTGTCCCGTTAACTACTTATTTGGCCATCATTTTGTGGATGAAAAGTTGTGCTTTTGTTCAGTTTGGTCTCCATCAGTTCCCACAGACTTGACCAAAACTTCCCCAGAAATCGGGTGTCTCGATCAGATACAATGGAAGTGGGTAATCCAAAATGAACTCATACATGTTGAAAGAACAGTTTTGTTGTTTGTTCAGTTGTAATATGTTTATTACAAGGTATCAAAATACACATTTTGCTGAACCTATCCACAACAACATACAAATAATCATGACCTTTCCTAGATTTAAGCAGGCCTCCAACAAAATCCATGGAAACACTTTCCTAAGGGTGAGAAGGAATTGGTAATGGAGTGTACAAGCCTATTTTTCTATTGATGGGCTTGCTTTTAGCACACATAGTACACCCTCTTACTTATCTAGAAACTGTCTCATTCATTTTTGGCCAATAACAAAATCTTTGCAGCTATGCAACTATTTTACTTACCCCAAAGTGACCTGATATTAGAGAAGTGTGTGCTTCTCGAATTATCTTTACTCTTTCAATTTGTGGAATTCATAACTTCCCACAATGATATAAGAGTCAGTCCTTTACATGATAATCCAATTCTTCTACTCGTTTGCCTTGACTTAAAGTTACATATACATCTTTAAATTCTATATCTTGAGCATATTGTTCAATGTAGCTCTCATGTAACACAGAATTATGCTTAAGTATAGTGGATGCATTTATAATGGGTCTAGATAACATGTTTGCAACTTTATTGTGTATGCCCTTTTTATATCTGATGACTAAATGAAACTGTTGTAGAAAACCCATCCATCTATAGTGTCTTGATTGCTGCAACTTAGTTTAGGAGTGTAGATATTGAAGTGGTTGATGATTAGTATCTATTACTGTCTATTTTCCCATTAAGTAATGTTTCCACTTTTTCACACTCTATACTAATGCATACAATTCTTTATCATATGTAGGATAGTTAACTACTGCATAATTAAATGTCTCAGAATGATAACATATGGGCTTACCGTGATGTGTCAACACTGCTCCCATGGCATAGTCACTAGCATTTGTTTGGATCTTAAATGGTCTTTGAAGATCAGGCAGTGCTAGTATAGGTGTTGTACTAATATTTTCTTTCAAGGTGTCAAAGGCTTTCTGCTGTTTGCCTCCCCACTGAAACACCTTGTTCAATCCTGTTAAAGCATGTAAGGAAGCTGCAATTGAGGAAAAGTTAGAAATGAACTTTCTCCAATATTGTGTTTCTCCTAAGAAGCTCCTAACTTCTGTAGAAAAATTGGGTTTAGGCCAGTTTACAATGACTGCCACCTTAGAGGGATCTATCTTCAATTCACCACCCCCTACTATATGACCCAAATAATTCAAAGATGTTTTTCCAAATTCACATTTTGAGAGTTTAACATAAATTGTTTCTCTTTTCAAAACATCTAGTGTCTGCTTAACATGCTTTAAGTGTTCTTCCCACATTTTGCTAAATATCATAATGTCATCCAGATACACAATCACAAAATCATCAAGAAAAGGTCTAAGTACATCATTCATTAATCTCATGAAAGTAGCAGGAGCATTAGTTAAGCCAAAAGGCATAACCAGCCACTCATACAATCCCTGCTTCGTTTTGAAAGCATTCTTCCATCCATCTTGTTCTGCAACTTTGCCTTGATGGTATCCACTATGCAAGTCTAACTTGGAAAAATAAACAGCTTCTTTCAATGCGAGGAAGGGGATAACAATTTTTTATTGTTATCTTATTCAATGCTCGGTAATCAATGCACATTATCCACAAGCCATCTTTCTTTCTCACCAAAACGATTGGTGACCCACATGGCGATGTGCTAGGTCTGATGAACCCTTTCTCGAGCAACTCCTACACCTGCTTCTTGATTTCAACATTCTCTAAAGCGAACAACTTGTACATTCCAATGTTATGCAATGGAGCATCTTGCTACAAAATAATATCATGCACTATTTCCTTTTTGGGTGGCAGACCTTTAGGTTCTTGAAACAAGATATCATACTCTGAAACAACCTTTTCTAAATCAGCGTGTTGTTTTCTAAATCAGCTTGTTGTTTAGCATTACGGCTTCCTCTTTGCCAGATCTCTTTTAATTTCGATGCCGAAAATATAGTTTGGAGCAGCAAGATCTTTCATGTTGAATTTGGAGGACAATTGGGTCTTCAAATCCTGGATAATTTCTTTGTCATTTCCAACCAGCAACATATCATCCACATACAAGACCATATAAATAACACGGTCACCAATTAATTAAAATACACACAGTGATCTGCTTTGCTTCTGGTGAAGCCAAGTCCCC